>JAQBSW010001343.1:0-65000 GCA_029291075.1 Eudiplozoon nipponicum | reverse complement strand
ATTGAGTTAAACGATCAATATTTGCGCGGCTGATGATAACAATTATTTAAATCAAGGTTTCGATCTTTATGTAAACAATAGTCCCATTATATATATATATATATATATATATATATATATATATATATACAATTTTCAGTATAAAGTAAGTATTATATATTGGCAAATGTTTTTATATAATTGGACTGGAGATTATATCAGTGGATTTTACATGTTGTGTTGAAGACTTTAGAGTAGCTGGACTCGACAGAACCAATTTATCAAGGAGGCGGACACGTCGTGAACTAATAAACGAAATTGTTTTAGTGTATTTCAAAATTACAAGTGCAAATTTAAAAATTACGTCTGTCAACCGTGAATAGGATACATTTCTTACTAACACTTATGGGAGAATCCTTAATATTCCGTCAATCATATGTGCAACAACCTGTTAGAATTTGATTTTTTTCGAAATTTTGACATATTATGGTTAATGAAGAGGAGATATTAGTATCATATACGAATATTATATGTATATATCAAATATATATAGACATACACACAGACACATGCAATAATGCACGTACATGTCAACCCGCAAAATATCGCAAACAAGAATTAGAGTAAAATTCAGACTAGTTACCACCAGCTTGATAAAATAAAAACTAATAATATATAATGTTATATACTTAAACAAATATTGATTGCGCGGGCGGCGATAACATTTACTATAATCAAGGTTGCGAACTTGATATAAAAACATGAACTTTTAAGTACATATTTTTTTCAGTATAAACTAAGAATTGTATAGTGTAGACAAGGCAATTCATCCAGTAGACCAGCTTCGTCCTAATAATGAACTCATTACTTACGCTCCAGAATTTGACCCGTACATGGCTTGAACCTGGGCACGCCCGTGGCAAATTCTGGACAGTACGTGATGAGTTCCCAATAATAGACGAAACCAGTCTACCGAATGAAAAGATTAACTTAGTTACATTATTTAGTATATGACTAAAACTTGTGTATAGTGTACGCCAGTGTGACTCAATGGTTGGAGCACCAAATTCCTAACCAAACGTGCCAGGGTTCAAGCCCGGTCCATGGTAAATTCTGGACAGTACGTGATGATTTCCCCAATAAGTTTGAAACCGGTCTACTGGATGAATTGCCTTTTCTACACTATACAATGTTTATATCAAGTTCGTTACCTTGATTATAGTAAGTAGTTATAGACTATTCAAGAACTCATAATGATGCAATTGTGTATTAGGTGTTGCGCATCTAGTAACAAATTTGTTCAAATTAGACCAGAGGGATAAGTTAAAGTCGACATGAACGAAATGTTTAATCTCATGTGCACCTTTGTCTTGTTCTTACTGGCGACACATCATTAGCATTTGGTATCTGGGCCTATACCCATTATGTATTTGGTCAAAAATATGGGACATTAGACAATACAGTCCACATGATTTGCCCGCAAATACTTGGATCCCAGCAAAAGGCAAATATTTAAAAAATATCTATTTTTGTTTTTCCTGAAGCCTCAAATGCAAATCATCTGTGTTTTGTAAGTCCATAAGGCTTATCTTCATGAGTACCTAGAAGATTCAATTAAAGGAATATTATTTCATTAATCAGAGCAACTGGTAACAATGCTTTAATTTTAGCAATCAAATAAACTAACCAAGTTACATTAGTTAGTATATAACTGAAAGTTGTGTGCAATGTAGTGTGCGGCAGGGTGGCTCAGTGGTTAGAGCACCAGGTTCCGAAGCAGACGTGCCCAGGTTCGAGCCCTGTCTGCAGCAAATACTGGCCAGTTCGTGATGAGTTCCCAATAAGGACGTAACCAGTTTACAGGATGACTTGCTTTTTCTACACAATACAATTTTTAGTTTATACTGAATAATATAAGTATTTAATGGGTCAGGTGTTTATATCAAGTTCGCAACCTTGATTATAGTAAATGTTATCACCGCCCGCGCAACCAATGTTCGTTCAATTATATAAATTTTCATTTCAATACCACTTCCCCATGTAGTGTGGTGTCTGTTCAGTAATGACAGATTGCGGATGGTTAGTTGGAACTTTGGGTCTAAATGGATGCCATACGAGCTCCACCTAAAGGAAAAAATAGACTAACCAGGTTACATTAGTTAGTATATAACTGAAAATTGTGTGTAGTGTAGTTTGCGGCAGGATGGCTCATTGGTTAGAGCACCAGGTTCCAAAGCAGACGTGTCCAGGTTCGAGTCCTGTCCGCGGCAAATTCTGTCCAGTACATGATGAGTTCCCAATAAGGACGAAACCGGTCTACTGGATGAATTGCCCTTTCTACACTATACAATTCTTAGTTTATACTGACATATGTAAGTAATTAATGGGTCATGTGTTTATATCAAGACCGCAACCTTGATAATAATAATTGTTGTCATCACCCGCGCAAGCAATGTTCGTTTAATCATGTTTTCGTTTTATTTAAGGCTTTCGTACAGTTCTTCAGATAAATTTGTTAAGATTTCCGTTGTGACTTAAGACGTTTAAGCTAACATTTCTTATATTTTCATTTAATAAATAACCTTCAAAGATACTATTATTCATTTATGTAATGAACAATTTCTAGCATATTTAATAAGTTGAATTAAGAAAATTAACTTGTCTATAAATGAATTAAACTGGAAGCTGATTTAGCTTTATCAAACTTATTGAGGAATTTAGAAATTTGTCCAGCTACGTATTCCAAATTGACGTTATTAGCATTGCTTTAATTAAGGTGTCAGACATAATATTAAATATTTTTTATAATTTAAACAATCCTGTAATGACATACCTTGCAAAATTGAAGTTTTGGATACCAAATGTGTGAATCTTATTGGTTGATTAATTAAAATAAATTAAATTTCATAGGCAAGTGCATATTTCTATTTTAGGAAATAATTTTACTAAAATTAAACATACATTTAACATCTTTGACTTTAAATCAAGTACTGACGCGTTTCGACCTTCCATGATCAACAGTATGATGGCAAACTGACTGGCGAGGATCAAACCGCAATGTATATATATTGAATACAAAAATTAAATATGTGGCTCTCACCTATAGTTGTCGTGCATACATTGCACTTGAATGTATATGTCGGCTGCACAATACATTTGCAGTCATGAAAATTAACTTTTTTCAGAGTTCGCAGTTTATCTAATTATGTTTCCCATACATATTCATTGCGGTTGGGTCCTCGCCAGTTAATTTGCTGTCATAATCTGATGATGATCATGGAATGTCGAAAAGCGTCACTATGTGCGACTGACGTTAGTTTTGCTATGTTTTACGGTAACTGGATTGATGTATTCTTCTATGCTCGCTGACTTGAATTAGAGAACTGTTACCACCACTCGCGTAATCAGTGGTTGTTTAATCGTATTCTCTGACATCTTATTTATTAAGAGCTAATTAAATTTGCAATAGTTTATCAAAAATTTATCATTAAACTCATTTTCAGCATCATAATTAGTACTTCGTCATAAAGTACGGCAACACGTGCAACTGAGTTGGCAACTAGTATTTACCTGTCATCATGGTGCAATGCATTTTTAATTGCAGATTGCAAGCTTCTTTAACTAAGACGTATAGTAAGAAACATTGAGACTGGTTTGCTTTAAAATTATATTGTAAATTATCACATATGCCAAAAACGTAGAATATATGATAATTTGAGTATTTTCAGTAGCTACACAATTTATTTCGTCCTTTAAACGAATCCTCCTACCAGAATTTTGTCTCCTTGTTCACTAGATTTATTTCCTTTATCTTCTAATGGAATCTATATATTTTTGCCGTTACCTCTTCCTAAACAATTTATCATAATTAAGTACAGTTTGAAGTTAAGCCACAAACCTTTATTTGATGAATTATAGTTAACATAGAAAAATCGTTATGGCTTTAATAGTTACTTAATGAACTTTCTCTAGACAAACATTCCGTTGGCCATTAAATGTCGAATTTTCATTTTTCTATATTCATTAATTAAAATTATCTTTTTAATCATGCAAACGACATATTTTTAAATGCTATTTAATAAATATTTTCAGTATTTCAGGTATATTTTGCTTAATAATTAATAAATAAATTCCTTAATGTAGGATTTACTCAGACCATAATAAAACAAGAATCCAATAAACCGCCGGTTGGACAATAAAGCAAAACTTAACACTTCTGTAGTCAAACATTCCAATATTTTAAATACTGTTTGTTGCAGAGAACTAATATATATGCAAGTATGTATTAGGTTTTGCGAACCTAGTAACAAATTAGTTCAGTTGTGACCAAAAGGATAAACCAAAGGCAGCATGAACGGAAAGTATAATCTCATGCACATTCGTTTCGTGCTTACTGGCGACTCATCAGTTGGAGCCGGTATTACGCCCTTTAACCACTATATATTTGGGTAAGGAATGTGGGGTTGTACTGTGGGAGATTGTACTGACCTATTATCCCACACAGGAGATTGTACCGTCCTATTATCCCACATAGGAGATTGTACCGTCCTATTATCCCACATAGGAGATTGTACCGTCCTATTATCCGAAATAGGAGATTGTACCGTCCTTTTATACAACATAGTGGAATGTACCGTCCTATTATCCCACTTAGGAGATTGTACCGTCCTAATATCCCACTAGGAGATTGTACCGTTCTATTATCCCACATAGGAGATTGTACTACACTATTATCCCATTAGGAGATTGTACCATTCTATTATCCTACATCGGAGATTATACCGTCCTATTATCCCACATTCCTCACCCAAATATATATAGTGGTTAAAGGGCGTAATACCGGCTCCTAATGATGAGTGGCCAGTAAGCACGAAATGAATGTGCATGAGATTATACTTTCCGTTCATGCTGTCTTTGGTTAATCCTTTTGGTCACAACTGAACTAATTTGTTACTAGATTCCAATATTTTTTGGATTTTCGAGAAATTCTACATCAGAGCACTGTGTAATAAGGACTATCCGATTTTTTCCAAAGTTTAGTCCTGTGAGCATTATAGTGTGAATGTAACTGTCATTGAAATAAACAGTTGACAATAAGTCTACCCTATTTCTTAAGTGAATGAAACTAAGTTATGTAAATTTCTGTATGTTATAGGGAAAGTATTGACAATGAATTAAGCAGTTTGGAAGCTGTTTTCGACTACATTCCATCTCAAATTTTAAGTAAAAGATACAAGCGAATATGAATTGAATAAATATTTTCTTTAAACGCCTAACAAATTGTCAATCAAGTTTGCGAGCTTGAAGTAAACACCAATCACATAGTATTTAACCAGTCGTCGAACAACATAAAAAAACTAACGCCAGTTTTGTTATGTTGTCTGACGATCGGTTAACCGGAATGTGATTGGTGTTTACTTCAAGCTCGCAAATTTGATTTAAAGAATTTTTACCACTTCTCGCGCATTCAATTATTGTTAAATTGTCAATATTACTGTTGCTCTAAATAAGACGGATATTAATTTAATTTTCAATGAAAATGAAAAGGAAAGCGCGCACTGTGGAACAGTTTGTTGCAGCGTCCCTTCTTTATGATAAATAAACAAAAGAAATTTCAATATTATATGGATATAAACTAATGAATAGTATTAAATTAACATTGGTCGAGAGGGCGATAATTCAAATAACTTTAATCAAGGTTGCTATCTTGATATAAACACCTGCCCCATTATGTACATAGATTTGTCAGTATAAACTAAGAATTGTATAGAGTAGAAATGAAAATTCATCCAGTAGAATGGTTTCGTCCCTATTGAGAACTCATCATATACTCTTCAGAATTTTCCGTGGACGAAGCTCGAACCCGCGCACATCTGCTTCGGAATCTGTTGCTCTAACCGAAAAGCCACTTTTCGGCCGGTTTGCTTTACAACATAGTAACGCCTCTTTCACAACTAATTTGTAAACTGTCATTATTCAATATAAACAAATGAATGTTGTATGTTTGCGCATTTGAATGCCTGTTCTTCACATGCATTTATAGGTATCTGTTGTCACCTGATTTTTATTCTAATTCGAGAATAATGAATATAAATATAGAATTTGATGTACACTTTCCTAACAATTATTATGAGTATAGTTTGGCCATTTATTAGAACGTCATGATCCTAAAGATGATCATATAATACATATCATAATGTAATCTAAAAGGATTCCATTTTTAGGTACAGCTTGTTGCTGAGACGTAATATATATGCAATTTTGTATTAGCTTTAGCTCACCTTGTTACAAATTATTTTAAATATGACCAGAAGGATAAAACAAAGACAGCATTAACAGAACGTATAATCTTATGTGCACATTCGATTCATGCTAACTGGCGACTCATCGGTAGGAGCCACAATCACGCCCTTTACCCACTATATATTTGGGTTAGAAAGGGGAGAAAATTGGGCGTTACAATTGACTATACGAAGGTGTAAACCTGCAATTGTGAAGTTAACTTCATATAAAGTCCTCGACAATACGACTTCAAAGACAACTCACTATATATAATATATAAACCAAGCCTGTAAAGGGTACAAACAATGGCTGTTTTATCAGTACTATGTGACATTTCGGCAACCTTAGTGTTAGTATCAGTTTCCGACACGATATCCATAGTCTTGGTATCAGTTACCGACACAATATTCATAGTGTTGGTACCCTTTACAGGTATGATTTATATGTAAGCTATAGTGAGTTGGTTTTTAAGTCGCATTGTTGAAAACTTTATATGACGATAGTTTCACTACTACTGGCTTCCACATTTATGTAGGAGATTGTACAGTATAGTTTTCCAACATTCCTCTCCAAAATATATAGTGGATGTAGGACGCAGTACCAGCTCCGATTGATGAGTCTCCAGTAAGCACGAAACGAATGTGCACATGAGATAATACGTTCCGTCAATGCTGTTTTTGGTTTTTTTCTTTTGACCGTATTTTAACTAATGTGTTACTAGTTGCGCAACACCTAATACACAATTGGATTCAAATTTTATTTTTATGATAGGATCTACGCAATCTCAATTACCTGCCGCCGTAATTATATCTTGTTGTTTCTTTCTTTTGGAAATGGGTATTTCTAGATGCAAATATTATATGCAAAACTCACACTAATTGAATGGAGTTTGACTTTTTTAAATCTTTACAAGCTGATCTTGACCCAAATATTGCCAAGACAACTTTTGTTAAAATTCCTGATTTCAGATAACCAATATCAAAAAGCTTAGGACAATGAAATAAACTTCATTTGGCAGTCAGTAAGCATCAAATTTTGATCATATAAAGAATCAGAAAGTGGAGAATTTTATATCGCATACAAATCAGTAGTTACCTTTGTTACGTAGTTAACATGATCAACAAACAATAGATATTTTACTTTTTGATATCAACTGACCTTATCTGATCTGCGTTTTGACCAACGCTGTTTTTATTCCATTAGTCTTCTTTCTTTGACAAAATATTTCGGCTGCCTTTATCGACAGCCTTCTTCAGTTGGTCCATCCTCACCAGTTTTACAAAACAAACTAATGAAGCAAGCGCGTTATTTCCTCTGGCCATATTATTTATAATTCTGACAAAATCTCTCACTAGATAATCGCGTAACATGTTTGAGTTTTTTTCATTTCCTTAGCTATTATGTTCATCAAACTAACTGAACATAATAGATACGGAAATTCACACACACATACACGTGATGCGCATTTATCTACTGATATATCTGTCTGAAGTATAAATAATATTGTCAGAGAAAATATCGCGCTTGCTTCATAGGACCAAATGAAGGAGGCTGCCGATAACGGAAGCCGAAATAGTTTGTAAAAAAAGAAGGCTACTGGAACAAAAACTGCGTTAGTCAAAACGCAGATCAGGTAATTTCGATTAATCCAGATTCGCAAAAATTATTTTCATTTATCAGCTGACCTTGACCGCTTATAAGGTGCTTGGTATTTTTCCAGTATAAACCACATTTGAATAAATCATATTTCGCTTAAAAAATAGTATCCTTCAAGAAGTGATTCATCTTTAAATACAATGGGATTGGTGTTTACTTCATGCTCGAAAACTTGATTTAAAGAATTCATCTAGTTTTCCGGTTTCTTCCTTATTGAGAACTCATCATGTACTGTCCAGAATTTGCCGCGAACAGGGCTCGAACCTGGGCACGTCTGCTTAGAAATTTGCTGCTCCAAACGCAGAGCCACCATGTCGCAGTTTGGCTCTACGATATAACAATTCCTTTTTTAATAACTATGGGTCAGGGAAAAGCAGTGCGCTACACTGAGTGTTTATGTGCTCACAAACAAACTCAATGTGATGATCCACATTGTTAATATCATCAAGAATGTCGTTTGTTTCAATATCTATATTTATGATTATGAAGACGTCATAAGCCTACCTAAATAGGTCTGGCAATATTTTTCAATGTGTTTCCAGTTTTGATGAATCCACATAAAACATGAAAAAATCAGTTTGTACAGATTCCACCGGACTTCTCATCACTACTCCATCGACTTGTGTGAAATATTGACACTCCAAATCAGGCGGATTTCCAGGTGCTATTCAAAGCAAATAACGAAAAAGAATTCCATAGAGCTGAGATTGTTGTATGCAGCAATAAATAAGTTCGTTATTAAATTTATTCTAATCTGATAACTTTTTGTGCGTTTGTGTTTGTCTTAGCATATAAGTTTCCCGCTTCCGGCTGTTATAGAAAATGTGTTTAATCTAACTTTATCCTACTTACTTTCCAAACATTAACTATGTAACGTAACAGTTATTAAAGTCGATATGAATTTTGGCTTAACGAAAATGGCTCTTTATTAACTATGTGTATATCTGCTTTATAATAAACGTATGCTTCCAAACATGATTTATTTCTAGATTATTAATAAATAGTCGTTTTTTTTCAAGCAAAAGGAATTTAGATTAATAGATTAATTATATTGTCAAGCTTTAATGGTAAACTGACATTTGGTGACTGATTATAGGATATTTAATCGATGGTATTAATTGTAAGCATAAAGTTCTCTATATTTAATCATCGATTATAGTCGTGAATAATCAGTGTCGAAAAATTCTGATTAATTTAATATATCAACAAAATGTGTCGGTATTTATTCCTCAATTAGAATCCTTTGATTTGGGATTTTATTTCTAATTTAACGACTTACTGCGATTTATTTAACATAACCCACTTAATGTTTAATTTATAATCATGTGTGTTCAAATACAATTACGCACAGTAATAATTTGAAAATTCTTTCATTAATTTAAGGAAACGTGTATTTATTTCAAAACAGGTAATTACTTTTCAAAACCTCTTTCAAAATTTTCTCTAAAATTTTATAATCTATATCATACATGCGCTTGTAAATTTTTTATTTAGTAACGAAATAAGATTATTACATTAAGTATTATCTAACATTTTTTTTAAATTGCGTTCGTTTCCCAGGAAAAAGTATTTTATGAGATCAAGACTGATATAAAATTACAATGAAAAATTGACTATCAAATCTTTAAAATAATGCATAGTTCCTGCAAAAATACATACAGCATTTAAGTTCATACCTCTATTTCATCTTTATTAATATTTGGCACACAACTCAAACATACAAGTAGGAATGGAGAATCGCAGTTTAACAATGCTTGTTTTAAGGTATGAAATTTTAAACAATAAAAATATTTGTTATATTTTCTTATAAATTTATTTCTAACGGAAAAATGCCAGTCTTTGTCTAAAACTAAATCGAACAGCAAACATTTCTGGCAAAAACACTGTATGTCGTTGGATGAATGAATTATGGCATCAAATGTGTGAATAAAATAAACCATGCTTTCAATTTTGTTGAAATAATTTGTTCATTAATTAATTTTCAATCACTACGAAATACCCAAATATTCATAAAAGAAGATTTAATTTTTCCGCACTATAATTGTCAGTATACGCCAAGCATTGTTTGATATAGTAAAAGAAATTCATCCGACAATCTGGTTTTGTCCTACGTTTGAATTCTTCAATACTATCCGGTCAATGCTGAGCAGTAATTTCAACGTTATACAGGGCTTCGTTTGTACTGACAAATATATACATCGTGTGTTTGGTGTTTATTCCAAGCACGTAACCTCAATTTACATAATTATAGGATCAATTGTTTAGTGAAATTAGGCGGGAAGTTCTCGAGTGGCCACCACCCATATTGTGTGCCTCAGCGGTGATTTCAACCAACCTTCTCAATTATCACGCTGGGCTTGTGGGCAACATTTGAAAGTGGCCATCAAAGTCAGCACCTAGCTATTGCATTTTCTGTTCCATAAATGGTTGTGCAATTTGAAATTCATTATGCAATGTTATAAATTTTAAAATAGTATTTCGCTGGCTTGCTATTCGTTAAAAACATAAAAACTTTGAGGAGCATTAAAGCTATGCTAAATTTGATTTTGACAACATTTAATGGATATGAGGGCATCTTGAGTTAATCAAGCGTCCCAAATAAACACTTCTTCTCGCAGGATTCCTAGGAATCCTTCTCTTATTAAGCGTATTATCATTATTAAAGAATCATTGCCAGAACTTCCAAACACCGATTATCGTTTATTATAGACTTAGGCTATAATAAAGCGCTTGTCCAACTTTTCGCAGGGGATTTCGAAGAAATTGGCACAGCTAATAAAATTTTAAAATTTCAAATCTAAAAGCAATTTACTGGAATAGTTGACCAAGTAAACATATAAATTATGCAAAATTGTGTTCAGTTAACGCCGCTTTAAGCCAAGTTGAGAAGGCGTATTGATCTCCAAAGCTACCCAAATCATAATAAATTTAAACCACTAGTTTCAATTTCATCGACAAGCATTCCCAATAAACTTAAACACGAATAAAAATATTTTCTTGAAAACAATAATAAGGGGATATTTAATTACTGTCAGCATGAATTGTTAAAGTTTGTTTAATATTAAAATATGTCATAACTGCCTGAAACAATTTAAATAGGCATTTTTAAATGACAATTTCAATCAATTTGATTCTTTTTTCTACACTGTTTAAAGGCGATTTCACATGAATATATTTGATTTTGCTCATTTTATCAATGAAAGCTCATCTAAAAGTCGAAATTATTAACAAGGTGTTTTTTGAACTTCTTAAAGAATATAAATTACTATATATCGTGCACACAAAGGAAAATAAAATTATGGAAACTTCTGTAAACGAAAAATGAAAATTGATTTTTGTGTTCCTAGAAACAAGTGAATGCGAAAATTTTATGATTTTTTATAATTTATATTAATGTAAAACATTTGAGCTCTATTAACATACAGAATTTTTAATAGTTTCAAGTTAACTTAAAAATGTATGATAACTTCTACTTCAACAAATAAGAATAATATTATACTGCTTTAGGATAATGAAATTAATAAACATTCGAGAAAAAAACGAAATAATTTTTGTTATTTATATTATAATTTATATTAATATATGTCTTTCTGCATAAATAATGGTACACAAAATACATTCAAAAGGTGAATATGCATCATATATTTAACTTTGCAACACGAAATGTGGCCTCACTGGCAATTTTGAAAGCTAAAAATTCGCGTCCAATTAGGTCAGAAAAGATTAATAATTTTTTATAAATTATCAAACTCTTATTGAAATTAACTGTTTTTCATCATTAGTTATCTTTAATAAAATTTTACGTATTTGTAAATGAGCCATTATATATATATACATATATATATACATATATATATATATATATATATATATATCATACATATTTATACATTTTGGGTTTTCATTTGATTATGCTAGTGGTAACAAATCTGACTCGTTTTTACTGCTGTTTCTTGTTTTGTCTAGTTGGTGAGTGTGTATGCGTTTGTGTTTGTGTTTATGCGTGTTTGCCTGTAAAGGTCATTCTCGCAGTATTGCGAAGTGATGTCTGATATCTTGTCATTATTGTTTTGATAGCTTGAGAATTAACCATTTGTGCGCATTGTTCACTGTTACATATACAAGTGCTATTTTTCCCAGTATAGTTGATCGTTTCACCTCGTTGCGCAAAGTTTTCACATGGTAACAACGCCAGTGTTGATTGCAGTGTTAAACGCTTACATTGTTTGGAGACTTCTGTCATCGTATGCGCCTCTGTTATTTCCACTTCAGTTTGTTGCCAATCCGATTGTACGTTTGTTGATTCTAGTCGAGGGCCTGTTTGTTCTCGGCTGGATACTAGTAGATTGTTGTTGAATTTTGTTATTCTTGGCCAGTCGATAAGGATATCATGTTGATGAAACTTTTGAATATTAAGGTCAGGTGCTTGTTGTTTTATGTAAAGTGCTTCGTAGATAAATAATAATTTTTCTGATTTTGCTTTATGTAGAATTGTGAAATTGGTCGAATTGACAGGGTGCCCCGTTGCCAATATATGATCGGAAATAGCTGATTTTCCTGACGGTGGCAAGCCTTTGTTAATCAATTTCTGTGGCAAATGTTGCTGGATTCTGCTTATCAATTGCTTCTTCGTACGTCCGATATATGTGCTACCGCACATACATGAGAATTTGTAGACTATGAATGATTTGGAGAGAATTGGCAATTGATCTTTGGCATCCAACCTCATGATTCTCTGTGTACTAAATGTCATATTAACTTTAACACTGGGAAAGTTGTCCTTAGTTATTCTATTCAGCCGCCGTGCAATTATTGAGGCTGGTACGTCGCCTCTAAATGGTAAGTTTAGGAAAACCTGCTTGCCGGTATCCTCTCTAGTACGAATCTGCCGTGGTCTGATGTTGACATCAATGAAACGCTCTGGGTAGTTGTCCATTAGCAAATTTTATATATATATATATATATATATATATATATATATATATATATATATATATATATATATATATATATAAACTTATAATACTGAAGTTATTTGTCTATATAACTAACTTAAATCTTGACTATTTTCTTAAAATATCTGAATTTAACTTGAAATATTCGTTGGGGGTCCAATTTGTATATTATTAAGTAATTTATAATATTTTTTGTGTTACACCAAAATAAATTCAATAAGTCCTATACAAGTTCTGCAAACATTTTTTTCAGAAATTAATCTAATTGATGAAATCAATTATTTCAAATAGGTAAAATCTTTAACTTTTCCTTATTTATACGTCTTCTTTACATTTAACATAGGCTCAGCGCTAAACTACTCCAATCGTAATTGTTTACCAAAACTGTTCGATAAAACGGCTACTCGATTCAGCTCAACATCTGCTTATAAACCGATTACCTGTTAAGGGTTTATTAACTCTGCCTACTCCAGATGAGCGTTAACACTGTCCACATAAACTATGATGTAGACAAAATACAATTTGGTACGTCTACTACAATGAGTTCTACCAGGTCAACGCAGTGTGCAACTGGAATAGATAAGATGCACAGCACTGCATCGTTCTCAAGATCTATGCTTTCGTTTATTTATAGTGAACACATTTTCTCTTGCTGCTGCATCGCCTCGTCCTTCATCAAAACTGTTCAGTGTTTTTTGGATCTTTTGAAAAGGTGCTATGGTAAAACCTGAGAAATATTTCTTTGTCGATTTCACATTGAAAATTTGTCTTCTTGATTTGTTTTCATCATTTTTGCGGATATATATGCATTGGTTGCAGTGAGTTATGTAGTTAGGTATTTCAATTTAGGCCAGATTCACACTTTTGCTATTTTAGTATTTACTTTCTACGTTTATAACCTACTTTTACGGCATTTTATAGTTTTTATTAGTATATGTACATCAAAGTTATCAGTCCGAAACGCATAAGTTATTAAATTCTGATGTGTTGAAGTTAAAATAAGTGATTTGGCTTCTCTTGGCAGCTATTTATTATACATTTAAATTTCTCTCATAATTTTATACAAAGCCTCAATATCCAAAATGCAAAATTGTGATTGTTATTATTTGTAATTAATGTTATTGTTAAACAGCAGGCTTTCTTGTGTGAAGAATTATATATATAACGTTACAAGATTCATCATTTTTTTTAATTTGATAAAAAGAACCCAAATCCATGGAGTAACTTTTATTGATAAATCTTATATCTACTGGTATCTACAGCCATTATTCTGGATTCGTGAATATTTTAGCGCCTTCAAACCCCAACTGTAGATTTGTCGCAACCAGTACTGCTGTTAACTAATAATAACATAGCTTGAATATAGTCCGTAGAGTTCATTAACACTAGGCCTGTCCCTTTATCTGGTTTCCTGAGTGCTTTGTTTGTTTCGCTGTAGATCATTTAGTTTATGATTGGTTACGGTTAATGTACAGTTGAGATTGGATAACCGAAAATATTAAGGAATCCAGATTAATGGCCGTAGATACTGGTAAAAATAAGATTTATTAATAAATGTTATTCCACTGATTATGGTTCTTTTTACTCATATATATATATATATATATATATATATATATATATATATATATATAGCATTTAAGCATCATTAGCAAACTTTCCACTAAATATAAACCTAAATAATGGCTTACGTAACCTGCAACTAGATCGTTGAGCGAATAGGTTGTCGCTTGACAAATTAATGTGGGAGCGAGGAAGCCTAAACATAAGAAGTAAAAGTAACGAAAGAAAATTTATAATCGGCAAGTCAATTCGATCGCATGTTCAAATTAATTTAGCCACATTAGGACTTACTAAACTAATCAGCTATTTAAATATCACACAATTCTTCAACCTGTAGTCATACACACAATTGTTCGACCGGCAATCCCATACACATCCAATTTCATTAATATTTTAATAATAATCAATTTTCATTGACCTTTATTTAAAACTTTGTATATTTTCTTGCTCATAAAGAGTTATACTAATGGAAAGATCAATCGTTCAGAATGACTTTAGTTTCAATGTGTGCAAAAAGCAGATGCGCTAGAAATATCAAAATATACCTCAATATGCCATCATTAAATTAAAAATAGAATTTTTAATTTTCTACCCCAAATATTAGTTTATTATGAATATATGTATATAAAATCTCATTGATTACTCAAAACATATAATTCAGTAATAAACCTTTGAGCAGATATTGTAGATCACTTAGCATCAATTATGTCCTTATTGCTGATTGGGGCCTTGTTCATAGTTTCATAATCATTAAAAAAGAATAAAAATTGGTCTAACCAGAAATTAGCTTCATAAAATATTGTTCTAGACGACAGTCTTGATTTCTGTTTCCTTTTCACGAGCATTATCATTGATACAGGCAGAAATAAATCAACGTTCAACATTTCAATGCTGTATAAATTTTAAAACTAATTTTGGAAATGTATAGCCTGTAGGAGAACACTAAAACACAGATTCCAAGTAGAGACGAATAGTCATTTATTAGACGATGTGCTAAAATAAGCTGTTCCACAAAATCAGCCAAGAGAATTTCAATCTGAGGCGCCCGTAGCAAAAACTTACTTGTGCAGCCAAAATTTGCCCTTTCGCTTACACCAAACTTGGTTTAATTTTGCAACTATCCAACAAAACCCGAAGTGTTAACTGCGCAGAACAATTAATTTTGAGACTTGAAACGAGATAAAAGGCCTGCATCCCGACATTGTCACCAGTGATCGCCAACTTAGCCCAATTGAAAATAAATTAAAGCTAACTGCGTAATTTCTTTTATATCTATATCATTTTTATCATAAAATTGCTATATCCCTATATTAATAAATTTATTCACTATGTGTTTAAAATTGTCGTTGTCGTAAAGTTAAAAAACAACTTAGTGCATTTTAAAATGTGTTTGACTTTTAACTACTTAATTCTTCTTTGAGCTGAAGATTATTTTTTTTCATAATTACCTACTTTAAAAACACATTTTTACAAGAAAGAATGGTCTTCTAAACACCAGTACAGAAATTAACATTTGAGGCAATTTTATGCAGGCCGCACCAAAACTAGTTATTCCAAATTAATTTTATTTAAAAATTTGCTGTCGGCATTCATGTCTGTTTGCCATATTTGAGTGCTGGATTTTAATTAAAACTTCCGGTTTAGAAACTAATGGAATTTATTTGAAAGCTTTCCTAAATTGGAAAAATATCTAGAATATCTCAAAATTGGCATTTGTACGAATAAATAAGCAAATAACGACATTATAATTCAAACTCAGCTTAATAAATGCGAAGTCTAATTTAACGTACAAGTAAATCTTTTCCATAATTCTTAGCAGATTCTTAAAGTGTTTATCCCTAATAGCAGAGCAAAAAACGTTAAACTTGTTTAGTTACTTCAACATACCATACCTTAAAACCTTTAGAAGGCACATTTCCCATTATGTAACCATTTTCAATCCGTGAGTTCCTAAGTCAACCCAAGTAGCTTTGATGATTCTGCTAAGGAAGTAACCTCTAAAATAACATTAGATGTGACAAAAATACAAGATCCATGTCAGTTTAAAAAGATCAATACTTTTCATATATTTAGAAATACATATTGTGGAACAAATATATTCTCAATATCTTAAAATGTCGCAACATCTAAAAAGTGAGCCAAAGTAAACATTCTAAAACTGAAAGTATGTTTTATACTTGTTCACTGAGAGAAACCGGAAGAAATTACAAAAATAACGAGAAGAAAAATCAATGGTTTTACAATAATTCTACTGAGCCGGTAAACGCTTACATAGAATTGTGTATTAGGAGTTGCACACTCAAATTTGTTCAAATAGGACCGGAAAGGTAAACCAAAGTCAGCATGAACAAAGGGTATAATCTCATGTACACATGCTTCTCGTGCTAGCTGACGACTCATCAGAAGAAGCAGGTACTACGCCATATAACCATTATATATTTGATCAAGAAGTGTGCAACAATTGGGTGGTACAATCTCCTATACTAATCTGTGTACAAGCAGTAATGGAGATGACTTCATATAAAGTATAGGACACTGCGACTTCAAAGACAATTTACAATATATAGTACATACCAAGCCTATATAGGTTGCCAACAATAGTTGCCGTGTCGGTTCATGGTAATAACACTATGGTTGTTGAAGTGGTACATGTTATTAACACAATGGATTCCAAGAAAGGCTAAATTTGACATCTATAGTATTTTGTTGTTTGAATTTTAACCTGTGTATATCAAGGTTCTGTAGCAGAAGATTAAATATAAAGAAATGAAGCTTTTCATATTCTTTTTCATAAATATGCAAAACTATACAAAAACGGTACTCCGCATGTACGACGATCGTAGGATTTTATTCAAATTTATTTAGATATAAAATCGACATCATGAATAACTCAGCTTAAATTAATGTTAGCATTTATCTAAAAATTATGCCATGCTTTCTAACATACTTAAAATATATAAGTAAGCATTTAAAAAGATTTTATGCAAACTAGAATATTTAAATTGAAATATCGAACAAAATGATAAAATTTAGTCAAATAATTGTCATTGAAGGATGAACTATCTATACAATACCCGATAAAGTCAGACAATGAGATTTTCGGCTCCAAGCATACAGTGAAGCGCTGAAAAAGCTTTCTCCAAAAGCTTGACTATTTAAAGTGCCCATTGGTAAATCTCTACTCATTCATCCTAAAATCAACCGTTTACTTAGATATCCAAATCAAGAACTTCTTCTTCCGGCACGCTACGGTACTCAACTGGCGTCGGAACAGGCCAACGGGATAAAGGATATGGCAATGTATTGTCAAATTGTGCCATGGTGGTTGCTTACGATTAATTTCAAAATGGATGCATTAGTGTTGCCATGTCCCGTCTACACCTTTTATAGACGAAATCTTCGGTCAGTCAAATATTTTCGCGATACGGAAGAAAGCCAAATAATCAACCCAAATGATTCTTGGCCAATTTAGTAATTTTATACCATCCACAATCAACTATATTCAAAAGATATATGCTTAAGCTCGTTTCTACAACCGTCGACAGTATTTACGCAAGCGTCATACAATAATAACTACCTAAACCTTCTACAATTTATTTTATTGAGTTGATCAATAACTCTGCTGTGACACAGTCAACTAAATTATATACCATCATGGTACAATAGATAAAAACTTTATCTTCAATTGCATGCGTTTATTTTTCATCAGATAATTCTTTCCAAAATGTGTATCATTACGAAGTATTCTGGAATGGTGTTTATCATAATTAGCAAACATATTCGGCTAACGACAATAGCCAATTGAAAAACCTGCTCAATGATTCTCATTTAATAATTTTAACTTAACTGCCTGGAATAGTACAATATTGTCCAATTCTGGCCAGCCTTAAATTATGTTGTGCATTACTCTCGCAATAATTAATCTTAATTGTACTCTTATTTTCACGCGTCCGGTTTATAACAAATGTAAATATTTGGCGGCTTTAGTACATTCTTCAGCGGATCGTGCCATCTTGTTCGAAGCTAGCCTGGTTCTCCCATTGACTAGCTTTCGTAAACAATAAATCGCTTCACCATTATTTAGTCTTTTCTTGCACAAAGCATCTCATGCTATAAAAATATATTTTCGTTGGTGAAAATCCAACCACTTTCTCACCTATACTTGCCCAGCAATAGCTACAAAGCAAGCTTAGTTTAGAGATCGATTCCCGCACCAATCGGTAATTACTATTCATGTGTATGCTAGCGACAGGACTAATTTCAAAAAAAGACAACTTAATACGACACATTTTTCAAACGATATTTGTGACAGTATGCCTTATCTATCGTCAGATTCACAAACATAAACACTTTGAACAAAGAGGTCAACAAAATTTCGAGTAGCATACAAAAATAATAAATGCTTAATTAGTCTGGCATTTTTATTTATTTATTCCGATTACCAGGTGATAATTCATTGAAGGCATTAGAGACTCAAAAAAAGTAGCTAGATTATAAATCACATAAGTGTAAAAATAAACATCATGATCTCCCCTATATCAAACGAAAATTATCACATGAGAAATTTAAAAATATTTTCGGCAATTATAAAAGGAACAACTGACAATTGATAACTTATAACATTGAACACACTTACACGCCATAGAAGCTTGGCGAATTCCGAATTTGTACAAATTAAACAAGGAGAAATCTAGAGCTGCATTCGTCAAATTGATTATATTTAATACTGTAATAAAAAGTAATTTACATGATAACAAATTATTGAGGTTTGGTTAATTTTTCTACGTGTAATAGAATTAATCCATTACTTCATCTTTGTCGTGCGCAACAAGACCTTTTCGTTCCCTGTCAAAATTTTCATACAAAACATTTTGGGACATTCTTCATAGTACCATCGACAACGATAAACTCATGACACACAAAATGGACAAGCAATAAAACGAGGGAAAAAGTTCATCAAAGTGGCTTCTCTTATATTTACTGCAGATCTGATAACATGTACTGTCTTTTCACTAGATATTCAAACGTCATATTTGTCTGTGTGTGTGTGTGTCTGTCTGTTGCAATAAAACAATCAGTTAAATATAATTACATGTACGTGTAGGCCAACCTAAGTTTAATTTCAGCTATGTTAAAAAATATTGGTGTTTCACAAAATAAGCGTTCGTCATGAATATATACACACATATATATATATATATATATATATATATATATATATATATATTATTCAAATAAATATAACTACACGTACGCGTAAGTAAATCTAAAATAAATTACACCAATAAAACGTTAATCTCCTTTGCACACGTCAGACAAACATTTTCACAATTTTTTAATGGAGTATTTACGGATGACATCGTTGGTTAGGTAGAGTCCAAGTAAATTTAATAAAAACGATTTCAAACAAAAATTAGTAAACAATTTATACACACGACGTATATTATTAAAAATTAAATAAATAATAAAGTAAAGTTTAAATCAAAGTTCAATTTTGTTGTTACTATTTGGTGGGACAAATTACTAGTTAAAGATTTAAACGATTTTGATTATAACGAAAAATAGTAACGGACTAACCTTAGTAGGCATTATACAAAAATGACACTGAGGCAATCGAATTTCTCATAAAAATATGATAAAATAAATTTTAATTTGATTGCCCCAACCCAGAAATATCAGTTATCTGTGACCTTATTTAGTCCAGTGATTTTAAATTTTTAAAAGTTTTAGATAAAACTTTTGCAGATAATATAAATCTTTTTCTGCAAATCGTTAAAAGCGACAAATAGTTTCAATCAATATACAACATGGCACATGAAGCAGAATTTAAAATGTAATTTGCTTTCATTACCATAATGTCCTGCCATACGTACCAACTTTTCCTTTGATATCTACCAAAAGGACCAGCAAGATACCACCGCACCGGACAACGCATTTAGTTAACTGTAGTTCTAACAGATCAATAGAAATTATTTCAATAATGGCGGAAACACAGTATGCCAAACAGGCCTTAGTTAATTTGTGAAATTTGCTTCGGAGATTCACCAAATCTATGCTTTAATACCTAATGCGCTATTTACTTAGATAAAGGATAAATAGGCATCTATTAATACGATTAAGTCAACGTAAAATGTACATCATGTAAAACATGACTACCGTTTTTGTCGTAAAGTGGGTAAAGAATTAAAGAGTATTATTTGTGTGTGAATTGTTCGACCACGAAAGTGTTTTATGAAGTCCTCATGCTAGCATGAAATATTAACTTCGTTCCAAACTGCAAAAGCACTCGATGGAAAAAAAAACTGGGGTTACCCTTTGACGAACTCCATCTCGAAATTCTGATTATTGATTAGACTTTTCACCTGGAGAAACGAAATCTCTTTTTTATAACCAAACCTTCGAGTTGAGTACAATCCATAAAAACAATCAGCTTAATAGTTCTTAATGGAGTAGAAGCTAACTAGCAATTTATCCCAGTTTTTAAGAGTTTATACTATCAGAGACAATCAGTTTCAAACCTATTACCTTGGCACATCTGAACACCTGCAACAGTTACAAAAATTAACCAGTCCAGCTACAACCAATAAAAACAGAAATTGATGGAGTTTATTATGTTTAGTTTGTGTTTATCAAACATAAAATTAAATGCGCATAAAATGGAATACGTGGGTTAGTCTATTTTAATTCCTAAATTATTTCCGTATGATAAGACTGTGCTTATGTGTTAGGAAATATATTTCCAAGTAAATAAATGTACGTTAAAGATATCTGTCAGGCATACATTCCACTTGACTGGAAATGTCGTCTGCACAATTTCTATGTGGTCATGAACACAGAATTCTGCAGCTTTCAACACATGTACATATTCTTTTGAAATGCGAGCTTTAATAAAATTCATTGTACCCTTTTTATGTGCAAAAACAAAAAGAAATTTTATCAGATATAAGAAAATTTTCTTTCTCATGGTCTTCTCAAATATCTACTCATGAACATATCTTTATATATAAATTGGAAAGCAAAACAAGATAGAAATACGTGAACAAAGCGAGTGTGAAAAATAGAAACCAATCAAATTGCGTGCGTCACATCCAGTTCAAACTCAATGCTTGTACGTGCTTCTTCTGCTTACATAAATCCGGCTGCAATTTGTTTATCCATAAGGCTTCGTATGTGGCTAGCTCCCTTTTGTTTCTGCATTTAGTAATTACTTTGAATGCTACGTCTGGAGAACATACGTGCGTTGTTTCGATGATGTGTTGCGCAATAGCAGACGTGTATTCACCATTTGATTTAAAACAGGCGTTCAAGTTGCAATGTTCTCTCATTCGAGTAATTAACCGTCTGGTCGATCGGCCTACGTAAGTTGATCGACAACTTGCGCATGTATATTGGTAAATAATATTTGATATCGACATTAACGGCTGTTTCTCTTTGATTGCTGGTAAAGGCAAGTGTGTTACCCTAAATAACACTCGTAGTTTGGCTGCATTAAATGTGCGTGTCAATGCTGCTTCAACTTTCTTTTGTGCCATTCGGGAAGCTGCATCCCCCTTAAATGGGATGTTTAGGTAGACGGTTTTCTTTTCTGGCCCATAGTACGTCTGTTTCTGGTTAACTCCCCTTTTAATAATTGATTCAATTAATTGTCTGGGATAGCCATTAGACATTAAATCGTTAATTGCCTTATTATATTCATTTTCTTTAGAATCTTGACTAACCAACCTGTCAATTCTTGAGAAGCAACCACGAACTGTTGATAATTTATATTGAAATGGCACAAAACTGCTGTAATGCAAATACTGTGCAGACCATGTTGGTTTATGGTAAATTGTTCTGTTTAATTTACCATTAGTTTCTTTCTTTAACAGTACATCAAGGAAAGGCAGACAGTCATCTTTCTCGTGCTCTGACGTGAAACCGATATTCTTATGTGCTTTGTTGAAACTTTGAAGCAATGTTCGTGATTGCGACCTGTTTTTAAGTACAAGAAATATATCATCCACGTACCGTATATATTGAGCACATTTACTTATGTCACTCTTTAATGATGTATTTTCTAGGTGCCCTAGAAAAATCTCAGCCAACACTGGAGATAAGGGGCTTCCCATTGCGACACCATCAGTCTGTTTGTAGATGTTTCCATTAAAACGAAATCGTACGTCTTTCGTGCATAATAAGATAAGCTTGCGTAGAGTTTGACCTGGCACCGGCGATGGTAATATATCGTGTTCTACCGCTTTGACTATAATGTCAATGGTTTCATCAATTGGAACATTTGTAAACAAAGACGTAACATCAAAAGATACCATAATCTTGTTTTCCTTGATGTACTGTTAAAGAAAGAAACTAATGGTAAATTAAACAGAACAATTTACCATAAACCAACATGGTCTGCACAGTATTTGCATTACAGCAGTTTTGTGCCATTTCAATATAAATTATCAACAGTTCGTGGTTGCTTCTCAAGAATTGACAGGTTGGTTAGTCAAGATTCTAAAGAAAATGAATATAATAAGGCAATTAACGATTTAATGTCTAATGGCTATCCCAGACAATTAATTGAATCAATTATTAAAAGGGGAGTTAACCAGAAACAGACGTACTATGGGCCAGAAAAGAAAACCGTCTACCTAAACATCCCATTTAAGGGGGATGCAGTTTCCCGAATGGCACAAAAGAAAGTTGAAGCAGCATTGACACGCACATTTAATGCAGCCAAACTACGAGTGTTATTTAAGGTAACACATTTGCCTTTACCAGCAATCAAAGAGAAACAGCCGTTAATGTCGATATCAAATATTATTTACCAATATACATGCGCAAGTTGTCGATCAACTTACGTAGGCCGATCGACCAGACGGTTAATTACTCGAATGAGAGAACATTGCAACTTGAACGCCTGTTTTAAATCAAATGGTGAATACACGTCTGCTATTGCGCAACACATCATCGAAACAACGCACGTATGTTCTCCAGACGTAGCATTCAAAGTAATTACTAAATGCAAAAACAAAAGGGAGCTAGCCACATACGAAGCCTTATGGATAAACAAATTGCAGCCGAATTTATGTAAGCAGAAGAAGCACGTACAAGCATTGAGTTTGAACTGGATGTGACGCACGCAATTTGATTGGTTTCTATTTTTCACACTCGCTTTGTTCACGTATTTCTATCTTGTTTTGCTTTCCAATTTATATATAAAGATATGTTCATGAGTAGATATTTGAGAAGACCATGCGAAAGAAAATTTTCTTATATCTGATAAAATTTCTTTTTGTTTTTGCACATAAAAAGTGTACATGTACATATCTTAATCAATTAAATAATCATTGATTGGAAAAGTGCTGTTGCCAGTTATTTAAGTCAAGTATGCGAGCTTTAGATAAGCACAAACCCCAATACATGTAACCTTTCAGAAAGCATGACTGAGGGTATATTTG
This sequence comes from Eudiplozoon nipponicum, assembly GCA_029291075.1. NCBI lineage: Eukaryota > Metazoa > Platyhelminthes > Monogenea > Mazocraeidea > Diplozoidae > Eudiplozoon > Eudiplozoon nipponicum. Next base: position 41,125 of record JAQBSW010001343.1, on the reverse strand, counting down.
CCATATTGTAAATATATATGGGGTTTAAATCGATATTTCGTAAGGCTGGATGTGCTTATGTATAACTGCTATTCGTGTACCAAGGTGAGTTCAATTATACGCATTTCTCCGGTCGTCTGCGCAAAGTAATCAATTGGTGAACTTTTTCAATTTCATCATGCAAGTATGCTATCATCCGTACTCATATATATATATATATATATATATATATATATATATATATATATATATATATATGAATTGAAGTCTTCTTGTGGGAATTTAATTTTGTATGTTTTTTTAGTACAAACTCCACGTTGCATCAAATACCAAAATAAAGTCTTCCTCAAGTACTGCCAAAAATTTCCGCAGAGGGACTTCAGCCAGAGCGCGTTTGCTTAGAGTTTGTGAGTTTAAACACTGCGCAACCCGTGCCGCATTCTATTTGCAAATTTAAGTCATATACCATGTGTCAAGTTGAAACTGGCAACAAATATATAAACAAATCCTGCCATAAGACTTCAATTTAATATAACTTCCCAAAGTGTTTTTGTGTATGTTGCGTAATGACAGATCGGGTTTAGCTTGCTAGAACTTTTTGTCTTAAGAGATTCCAAAATAGTTCTAACAGAATGAAAGGTTGAGCGAAATTGCATAGGCTGAAATAGGACTTAAGTTTGCTTATAGTATGCAGCACGGATGTCCCATTGGATAGATTCGCAGGCTCTGAAAGAAAGTTCCGTCCGCGGAAAATTCTGGACAGTTCTCAAGAAGTTCCTAAAAATGACGTAACCGATCTACTGGATGAACTGCTGAGTTTTTATTGAATATATATATATATATATATATATATATATATATATATATATATATATATATATATATATGTCCATTGCCTTTCAATATTACACAGTATATTTCTAGGTAGGAAGAAAAACACATTAATAAAAGTGGATAAAGACCATTTATTTCGTGAAAACTAATCATCGCTCTACAATCATTCATTTATATACATTCTGGGTTTTCAATTGATAATGCTAGAGGTAACAAATTTGACTCGCTTTTACTTCTATTTCTTGTTTTGCCTGGTTGGTAAGTTTATATGCGTTTGTGTTTATGTGTGTGTCTATATTCATGTATAGGTTATTCTCGCTGTATTGCAAAGTGATGTCTGAGATCTGGTCATTATTGTTTTGATGGCTTGAGAATTAAACATTTGTGCGCATTGTTCGCTGTTACATGTGCGAGTGCTTTTTTCCCAGTGAAGTTTATCGTTTTTCCATGTTGAGCAAATTTTTTTTGCACATGGTAACATCGCCAGTGTGGATTGCAGTGTTGAACGCTCATATTGCTTGGAAACTTCTGTCACCGTTTGCGCCTCTGTTATTTCCTCTTCAGTTTGTTGCCAATCCGATTGAATGTTTGTTGATTCTAGTTGAGGGCCTGTTTGGTCTCGCCTGGATACTAGTAGATTGTTGGTGAATTTTGTTATTCTTGGCCAGTCGATTAGAATATCAAGTTTGATGAAACTTTTTGATATTATGTCATGTGTTCAAAGTTTCTTCACATGTTTCTATCGACTGCAGTAAATTCATCAACTGTATTAGTATCATGAATACATGGTCGACTAGAATCAACAAACATTAAATCGGATTGGCAACAAACTGAAGAGGAAATAACAGAGGCGCTTACGGTGACAGAAGTTTCCAAACAAAATGAGTGTTCAACACTGCAATCCACACTGGCGCTGTTACCATGGACAGAACAAAAATTTGAAATGATAAACTACACTGGGAAGAAAAATAGCACTCGTACATGTAAGAGCGAACAATTCGCACAAATGGTTAATTCTCAAGCCATCAAAACAATAATGACCAGATCCCAAACATCACTTTGCAATACTGCGAGAATGACCTTTACATGCAAACACGCACACACACAAACACAAACGCATATACACTTACCAACCAGCCAAAACAAGAAATATAAGTAAAAACGAGTCAGATTTGTTACCACTAACATAATCAATTTAAAACCTAGAATGTATATAAATGAATGATTGTAGAGCGATGATTAGTACTCACGAAATAAATGGCTTTTATCCACTTTGTTATAAATATGTTTTTCTTCCTAACTAGAAATATATATATATATATATATATATATATATATATATATATATATTTAGGCTTGTTAGTGATTAGTTATGAAAGGACTTATTTGTTTAATTATTCTTACCTGCAGATAATAATGTAAATAGCTCAGACTTAGAATGTTAAACAAATTTACCACAGAGCCAAACTGTGTGTTTGAATGCTCCTAATTGTGAAACTAGAATTGAGGCTTCGATTTGTCGATCCGAGAAAACATAGGCTGCTCAATTCTTAGTGGAGAATGCGTGTTGTGTAGATAACATTAGAGCGACTGTAGCAAGACGATTTCACTTATCAAAGACACGCAAACTTCATTTACGTGAGAGTGAGGAAAAAGAAGGTATTGTGGATAATCTGGTTCAAGTCAGTTTATTAAGGCAGCCAAACATATTGCGTCTATATAATGCGATTACATTGCTCAATCCTACAAAAAATTTGAGCAAGAGTTGGTTAGTCCAACCTCTACATACTCGCAATGAATTTATGCAATACAAGAGGCACAACTTGAAATTCCCATCACTGATTATGGCATCAATATAAACACGCCAGAATACGAGTCATTAATTTGTTGGGTTGATTTTGTAAAACAGATAAATAAGAATTAGAATACAGATATTCATTTCGTATCTTTTTATTTTTAAGCTTTATATGTAAACCTTCAACGGGGTGCTTATACGATGTGAAACCACTTTTTGGTGGAATACATTTAAAGGAATTATTCTATTTACCGCTTGAAATATGATGAGGATAACTAAATGTATGCATTGATATACATTTTAAAATGATGGTATTGAAATTTAATGTTGCTTTATTTTTGGAGGTGGATTCCTTGCTTTCCCATTGCAAAAGCATATAGTTACGGAAGAATTATAACTGAAAGCAAAATTTAAATGAATTAGTGTAAATTTATTCCATGGTGTGTAAAACAGGTATCCTTTGTTTACAAATGCTGTACACATGAATGAAGCAAACAACTAATAATAGTTTCTTATTTTAAAGTACGCAACTTCGATTGTGCTTTGTTGTGGTAAATCCACAAGAAAATAAGACTCATTGCTCTAAGTAATTGAATTATATTATTTAAACATGTTTATTTATTCAAAACATGGAAAAAAATATATGAATAGTATCATTTTTCTTACTTCATCGTACATACAAGATTAATGCTTCTTTCGAAATACGTGTCTTAATAAAATAAATAATACCATTTCCATGCGCAGAGGAAAAACGAAATTTTATCAGATACAAGGATCCTTTTCTCAATTTTTTCCCTGGATTATATAGAAATGAATATATATGTATATATATATATATATATATATATATATATATATATATATATATAATGATATATACTGAATGGCTAAACAAACAGAAAATTTACACGTGAAGAGGGATTAAAACGAGGCAACAGCTAATCAACTGCGTGCATTACTGCAGAGTTAAACTCAACGCCCGAACAGACTTTTCTGCTTGCATGGATCTGGCACAGTTTGTTTAACCACGGAGCCCAATATTTGGATAACGCTTTTCTTTAATTACATTTATATAGTATATAACTGCCACGTCTGGAGTAGATAAGTGCAAGGCTGCAATGATGTGATGCGAAATTGCAGACGTGAACATACCATGTCATGTGAAGCAGGTATTTAAGTTGCAATTTTCATTCATTCGAGTAATTGACGGTCTACTAAATCGGCCAACGTAAGTTGAAAGACAATCTACACATGTTTAATAATAAATAATATCTGAGGTCGACATAAAAGTCTGATTCCTGTTTATTAACACTAAGCGCAAATATGCTGCCTTTAAAAACAATGTTAGTTAACCTACATAAAATAGGTTCGTTAATGCCAATTAAACTTTCTGTTGTGCTGTGAGGAAAACAACGCCCTCCTTCATTGTGATTTTTGGTAAATTTGTCTCAGTTTCTAGACCAGAAATTGTCTGTTTCCCTTGATTTCCCCTTTCAATATTTGACTTAATTAATTGTCTAAAATAGCCATTACACATTAAATAGATTGTTGTTTCAGTATATTCTTCACCTTTTTAATTTTGACTGACCAATCTGGCAATTCCTGAAAACGGTTTCTTTAATTTAAATTGTGTTAACAAACTCAATAGACTCGGCAACCAAATATATAATTAGTAGTTTGTGGTAAACGTTCCAGTGTACATACTAACCATTTAGCTAATGCATGAAACGGAGAATTGATCGCTGAAAATTTTTGTCTCATTGAACATTATTTTCGGTGTGTTTTTGGTAGTTCGCGCGTTGTCGATGTAAATGATCCAAGGGGATTGAGGTTCTTTGAAACGGTCTCCTCAATTAAACCGGTGTCTGTTAGGATTTTAATTTCATTTATTACTTAGCGCTCAACCTTGTCTATTTCTTTTAACGTACCCTCGAGATACGTGCATTTTGCATCGTCACTCAACACGTTCTCCATCATTTTTATATAGTCTGATTTCTCCATTATAACAATTCTCATGCCTTCATCAGAGCGTATCATCTTGTTGTATGCATTTCTACTGATACCTTTATGCGCCTTGAAATATTGTTTTGTTAATGAATGATGTTCTGCGAATTTAGAAGAGTTAAGGTTTAATGCCTGATCAATGTAACTAGATTTAATCCAGTTAATATAATCAGTGCTTGTAGGTTCTAAGTTGGTTGTTTGTCAACTAGCCTCACAATCAATTTCAAAACAATAAATGAACATAATTTAACTAAACATCCCGTTTAAGAAGCACGCTGTTTCTAGCACAATACAGAAGGAAGTTTAGGCGACGTTAACTCACACGATTAATGCAGCTACATTTGGAATGCTATTTGGGGCTAGACATTTTCCGTTATCATCAAGCTAAGAGAAACGGCCTTCATTATCATCTTCAAACATTATTTATAAATATACGTGTGCAAGTTTTCGATCAAGTGACGTAATCCGATTGACCGGATGATTAACTATTCGTATAGAAGAACATCGTAACTTAATCGCCTGCTTCAATATAAACGGTGAATACCCGTCTGAAATTGACACCTAGAACGTATGTACTAATCCATAGCACCAATTCCAAGTGCATGGATAAAAATAATTTTAAGTAGATAAAATAATCGGTTCTTTCTCATTTTTTCTTCGTTAATCTACGAATGAATATATATATATATATATATATATATATATATATATATATATATATATATGAACAATCAATGATTGCACAAGTGGTGGTAACTATTCTTTAAATCAGGTTTATGAGCTTAAAGTAAACACCAATCCAATTTTATTTAACCATTCGTCAAACAACATAGCAATACTGATTACGTGTTACTGACGGTATACATATGTTTTTTTACTTTTGGTCGTTATCGCTTAAATATCGCTTTTTCTTGCAAATAAACTTCATAAAAAACTATTTTCGTTCAGATTTGGAATCAAGTAATTGACAGAAATTCCACGACTAGCACATCCACTTTGCAACCAATGTCGCGAATTGCTTGCATTTTTAAGAAATTTCTGCACAGGTTATCGGTCAAATATATTTTAATTTAGTTCATTAACATTTCGCCAAGTGGTTTTATATCTATTCCATTAAGACAGATCAACAATTTCTAGTTGTATGTTTAGGTTACAAGTGATGCTAAGCAATGCCCAACTAAAAGAAAGAATGAGCAAAACAAATAAATAGGTATATAATTGAATAATTGTAGGCAATAAGTAGCTTCGATGACGTAGTAAAATAATTTAATTAAAAATATAATGCGCTTTTAGTTTATACTGAATAAATACACACAACAGAAATGCTACAATTATATATATATATATATATATATATATATATAATCAAATGAAAACCCAGGATGAATATAAATGAAAGATTGTAAAGTGATGTTTAGTAGTCTCGAAATAAAAGGCCATTATCCACTTTGTTATTAATGTGTTTTTCTTCCTATCAATGAATTTAACATGTAATATTTCAAGGCAATAGATATTATGTATCTTGTACACATAACACCAACAAATTAATAGAGTCAAGTTCAATGTATGCGAGACTGCTAGAGTTGAGAGCCGCATATCTAACTTTGATATCCATATATATTCAATGCGGTTTGATCCTCGATAGTCAGTTCGCCATCGTACTCTAATGATGATCATGGAAGATCGAAACGCGTCAGTGCGTTGCGGCTGGCGGTAGTTTTGTAATGTTGTTCGACGACTGGTTAAATTCAATGGGATTGGTGTTTACTTCAACCTCGCAAACTTGATTTAAATAATTGTTTTCGCGCAATAAATTATTCTTAAATTAATCGTTATTTTGTCAGATACAAATTTATTTGCACATATGTACAAATTTGCATAAATAAATATATTTGTCTATTATGACGATAAAAATTACCAAGTGCAATCTTAGTGATTTGGAGCGATACTTGTCAGTCAAAATGCTGATTGAAGAACAAATTACTAATATTTCATTTGTTAATTTAATTAAATTTCATTTAAGAATTTCGCTCGAGGGAAAGAAATGAGACATTTTGAAGATTCTCGATTAGACTACTAATTAGCGAAACACGCGTAGAATAATTTAACAACTTCGAGAAATATTTTCTCAGAGTAATTATTGAGCTGTTAGTCGTGGAATAATGCTTATATTGAACTTGATTAAGGAAAACGTGCATTAGGACTAAATGTGAGCCTTCTAGTGAAATAAAACTATATTTATTTGTGGCAAACACTGGCTTAATCAACAAAGCAAACAATGAGATGCAGTGCTACATATTACTTACTATAATCAAGGTTGCAATCGTGATACAAGAACCTGACATATTATGTTTATACTGACAAATGTAAATGTATAAATGGTCATGTGTTTAGTTCAAGTTCGCAAACTTGATCATAGTAATTTTTATCATCGCCCGCACAACCAATGTTCCTTTAATTATACAAATTTTCAATTCAATATCACTCTCCACGTAGCGTGGTGCCTTTTCTTTAATGGCAGATCGATGATGGTTAGTTGAAACTTTGGTTCTAAAGGGATGTCATATAGGCTCCACCTGAAGGAAATGCTAACCAAGGAACATTAGTTAGCATAGAACTGAAAATTGTTGTTTTGTAAAGTACAGTGGCTCAGTGGTTAGAGCAAAAGATTCCGAATCAGACGTTTCCAGATTCGAGCACTGTCCGCGACAAATTCTAGACAGTACGTGATAAGTTCTCAATAAGGACAAATCTGGACTTATAGATGAATTTCCTTTTCTACACTATACAATGCTTAGTTTATTCTGACGAAATTGTGTGCATAATGGGTCAGGTGTTTATATTAAAATCGCAACCTTGATTATAGTAAATGTTACAACACATTACTTGTGGTTGACCAGATGATGGAGCTTACAGGCTCCGTGATTTTCAGACACAGATATTTTAGCAAATACATACTTTGTATGAAGTTAGCTTCACTATTGAAGGTTTATACCTTCGTATAGTAAATTGTAATGCCCAATTTTCTCCCCTTCGTAACCCAAATATATAGTGAGTAAGGGGCGTAATACTGGCTCCTACTGATGAGTCGCCAGTAAGCACGTATCGAATGTGCACATGGGAGTATACGTTCCGTACATGCTGTCTTTGGTTTATCCTTCTGGTCATATTTGAAATAATTCTTAACTAGGTGCGCAACGCCTAGTACAAAAGTGTATATATATTAGGTCTCAGCAAAAAACAGTAGCTAAAAATGGAATCACTCTAGATTACATTATAATATTTATTTTAAGATCGTCTTTAGGATCATAAAGTTCCAATAAATGGCCAAACTATACACATAATAATTGTTATGAAAGTGTAAATCAAATTAAATATTTATATCCATCATACTAGAATTAGAATAAAAATTAGATAGAGCAGATACCTATAAAGGCATGTGAAAAACTGACATGCAATTACGCAAGCATACAACATTCATTTGTTTATATTGAATAATGCCAATTTAGAAATTATAGTCAAATACGCATTACAATATTGTAAAGCCAATCTGCGAAAGAGTGGCTCTGCACCAGATACCAAAGCAGACGTACCCAGGTTTGAGCTTTGTCCGTGGCAAATTCTGGACAGTACGTGATGAGTTTTCGATAAGGACAAAACCGGTCTTCTATATGAGTCTCCTTTTCTACATTATACAATGCTTAGCTTTTTCTGAAGAATTTATGTGTATAATGGGTCAGATGTGTATATTGAAATTGCACACTTGATTGTAGTAAATTTTACAACACATTACTTGTGGTTGACCAGATGATTGATCTTACAGGTTCATTTTCAGACGCAGAAATTTTAGCAAATATTTACCAAAGTTAGTCAAACTATTAACCTTTACGTTTTTTCTGAGAATGAAAATAGTTTTTAATTTTATTTTAGTATCAGATTTTGTTTTTCGTTTATTAAACAGATTTTTCGCCTAATCAATTCTTTATTGCGCGTGTGGAGATAACAGTCAACGAATGTTAAACAATATAAATTGTATAACACAACTACCGCCAGCCGCAACGACTGGTTAAATACAATGGGATTGGTGTTTACTTCAAGCTCGCAAACAGATTTAGCAACTGCTTCCGAATGTTCATGTTCGTGTCGGTATAGTAATTTTGCAGTTGACATTTCCATTCCAGTTAAATGTATATGAGACAACTATAGGTGACATCCACATATCTCATTTTGCTTTACTTATATATTCACATCGATTGAATCCTCGCTAGTGTTTTTACCGTCGTGCTGTGTCGATGTTCATAGAAGGTAGAAACACGTCAGTAAATTTGACAGAGGACAGGTTTTCGCGTTAAGTGACTAGTTAGATACAATGGAATTGGTTGTTATATCAAGCTCGCAATCTTAACTTAAATTGCGTAACTTTTTTTACTAGCCAAAATTCAAACAGAATTTCTGAAGCCACATACTCCATCAGCCATAATTGCTAATTTTTACACAATTACCTTTTTGTGCTAAAACAAATATTAGTTCTACGCAGAATTGCATCATAATTAATTGCTAATGTTTCACTGCCGTATATCCATAAAATTATAAGTAATGTTTGGGCTTTAAATATACAATTGGCGCCCGTTCATGATGACGGGCTGAGACTGCGTTAGGCTGGCCTCTTTTCATTGGCCCGTTTGGTATTAGAGTAGGTAATATCGATTTCACACCACTATTATAGCCTACCTAGTAAAAATTCACACACGCACACACACAATCACATTAGCGGCAAAGTTTGGTCTGCACACTGGTACTAAACCCTAGTTGCTATCCGATATATAGGCTCAAGAATTACTAGTAATTGAATACTAGTTATAAGTCAATTCAACGATTTAGCCAAATAAATTTTGTGTAAATATTCATTTTCTAGCTAAACCAACAGAATAAAATACACCGGTTGGTAATTGTAAGTGTAATAATAAATGACTACGTTTTGTCCTTAGGGTGCGCCTTGATTGACATATCGACAACTAAGGCACAAATCACCAAGAGATTAAACCAGCAGAAATTCACGTAGATACTAAGTAATTACTCCTGTAAATAACTTCTGCTAGCAATGATTTACTTTGGTCAGTCAACAACACTCCTTCTAAAAGACAGTGGTTTTATTTATAACCGGCAAATAAAAGTAGAAACTATTAATAATGATTAGGTTGAAAATAATATTATAATCAAGATTGCGAACTTGATATAAGAACTTTACCCAATAATTACTTAAATATGTCAGAATTTTATAGTGTAGAAAAGGAAATTTATCCAGTAGATCGGTTTTGTCCTTATTGGGAACTCATCACGTACTGGCCAGAATTTTCCGTGGACAAGACTCGAACCTGGGCACGTCTGCTTCAAAATCTGTTGCTCTAACCACTGAGCCGCCCTGCCGCAGAGAACACTACACACAATTTTCAGTTATATACTAATTAATGTTACTTGGTTAGTCTATTTTTCCTTTAGGTGGAGCTCGTATGGCATCCATTTAGACCCAAAGTTCCAACTAGCCATGCCCAATCTGTCATTACTGAACAGACACCACACTACATGGGGAAGTGGTATTGAAATGAACATTTATATAATTAAACGAACATTGGTTGCGCGGGTGGTGATAGCAATTATTATAATCAAGGTTGCGGTCTTGATATAAACACCTGACGCATTAATTACTTACATATGTCAGTATAAACTAAGAATTGTATAGTGTAGAAAAGGCAATTCATCCAGTAGACCGGTTTCGTCCTTATTGGAACTCATCAAGTACTGGCCAGAATTTGCCGCGGACAGGATACGAACCTGGGCACGTCTGCTTCGGAATCTGGTTCTCTAACCACTGAGCTATCCTGCCGCACACTACACTACACACAATTTTCAGTTATATACTAACTAATGTAACTTGGTTAGTCAATTTTTCCCTTTAGGTGGAGCTCATATGGCATCCATTTAGACCCAAAGTTCCAACTAACCATGCCCAATCTGTCATTACTGAACAGATACTACATTACATGGGGAAATGGTATTGAAATGAACATTTATATAATTAAACGAACATTAGTTGCGCGGGTGGTGATAACAATTATTATAATCAAGGTTGCGGTCTTGATATAAGCACCTGACCCATTAATTATGTCAGTATAAACTAAGAATTGTATAGTGTAGAAAAGGCAATTCATCCAGTAGACCGGTTTCGTCCTTATTGGGAACTCATCAAGTACTAGCCAGAATTTGCCGCGGACAGGATACGAACCTGGGCACGTCTGCTTCGGAATCTGGTGCTCTAACCACTGAGCCATCCTTCCGCACATTATACTGCACACAATTTTCAGTTATATACTAACTAATGTAACTTGGTTAGTCTATTTTTTCCTTTAGGTGGAGCTCATATGGCATCCATTTAGACCCAAAGTTCCAACTAACCATCCCCAATCTGTCATTACTGAACAGACACCACGATACGTGGGGAAGTGGTATTGAAATGAACATTTATATAATTAAACGAACATTGGTTGCGCGGGTGGTGATAGCAATTATTATAATCAAGGTTGCGGTCTTGATATAAACACCTGACCCATTAATTACTTACATATGTCAGTATAAATTAAGAATTGTATAGTGTAGAAAAGGCAATTCATCCAGTAGACCGGTTTCGTCCTTATTGGGAACTCATCAAGTACTGGCCAGAATTTGCCGCGGACAGGATACGAACCTGGGCACGTCTGCTTCGGAATCTGGCGCTCTAACCACTGAGCTATTCTGCCGCACACTACACTACACACAATTTTCAGTTATATACTAACTAATGTAACTCGGTTAGTCAATTTTTCCTTTAGATGGAGCTCATATGGCATCCATTTAGACCCAAAGTTCCAACTAACCATCCCCAATCTGTCATTACTGTACAGCCACTCCACTACATAGGGAAGTAGTTAGAGCACCAGATTCCAAAGCAGACGTGCCCAGGTTCGAGCCTTTTTCACGGGAATTACTGGCCAGTACGTGATGAGTTCACAATAATGACGAAACCGGTCTTCTAGATGAGTCTCCTATTCTACACTATACCATTTTTTAGTTTATATTGACATATGTAAGTAATTAATGGGTCAGGTGCTTATATCAAGATCGCAATCTTGATTATAATAATTAATACCGCCCGCGCAATCAATGTGTGTTTAGTTATAGAAATGTTGATTTCAAAACCTCTCCCCCATGTAGTGTGTTGTCTGTTCAGTAATGGAAGATTGGGGATGGTTAGTTGGAACTTTGTGTCGAAATGGATGCCATATGAGCTCCACCTATAATAAAAATAGACTAACTAAGTCACATTAGTTAGTAAATAACTGAAAATTGTGTGTAGTGTAGTGTGCGGCAGACTGGCTCAATGGTAAGAGCACCAGATTCTGGCCAGTACGCGATGAGTTACCAATAAGGACGAAACCGGTAAACTGGATGAATTGCCTTCTCTACACTATAAAACTCTTAGTTTATACTAACATAAGTAAGTAATTAATGAGTCAGGTGCTTATTTCACGATCGTAAACTTGATTATCATAATTGTTACCACCGCCCGCACAACAAAAGTGCGTTTCATTATAGAGGTTGAAATTAGTAACACGCTGACTAACGCAGTACTGATTCCAGTTGTTTTCTTTATCTTATTTATAACTTCTGTTGTTATCGGCCGCCTTCTTCAGTTGTTACGTTCTCATCAGTTGTAAAACTGGTGAATACGGACTAACTGAAGAAGGCGGCAAATAACGACAGTCGAAATACGTTGATTAAAGAAACCTCCTGGAATCAGTACTGCGTTGGTAAAAAAATTCAGAATGGGTAAATTCGATCAATCCAGTTTTGCATTTTTTTCCATTCTTTTAGTAACACACTGGATACCATGCAATTGATTGCTCATTTTATTAGAAAACCTATAGTTTCTTTTATGTGTTGTATTGCCGTAATGCTTTATAATTGAACTCAATCGTATTATTAGATACTGGATACACTAAATGTTTACTAATTCACTGAGATTTTTTTAAATTTTATTGAAGTTTTCATCGAATTGAATAAACTGAATTTCTTAAAATTCAATAATTACGCTTAGTAATAGCGTAATTCGATAAGTGCCAAGCAGTCCAAATAGATCTTAGCTGTTTGTTGAAATATAGGTGGAAATTTAATAAATTTCTGCGATTATACATAAACCATAGTGCACTTTGATGAAGGATCAATTAATTGAGACAGTGTTGTGATGAAATAGTTAATGCGGACAAAATTCATTGGCTAATTGATGTGTTTATTGTTCACGTATAGACAATCTATAAAAAAATTGAAGGCTTAGATACAATTTTTTTACTGAGAAAGAAATGCTTAATAATCCATTATAATGAAAATGCATAGAATTAGGCTTGGAATATTAATTTAAATAGTGAGACCAGAGCAAACTAATATTCATCTATAATCGTCAAACCTACGCATATAATAAAAATGCGTGCAATCGAAAATATTTTTAAAAAAACGCTTTTTAATAGCATCAGCAGCAGCCTAATGCGCATACAATTTTATTTTTTATACATAAAATCAGAAAATCTGTTCCATAAGTGATTTAGTGGTCATACCTTCTTTTTAAATCTACCACGCAGTTATAATTAAATGTGTAACAAAATTTTAAAATTTATTTTTCATTTAACCCACATGCAATGGAATAGGTTAGTCGATACAGGTCAAAAAAGAAAAACAGTCAAATGCACGAAAACGCACACGCATACAAGTTTATAGCAAATTGTTTAAATCAAAGTGGCCATCTTGATATAAACACTAATATGCATAAATATTTGTCAGTATAAACCACGCGTTGTGTAAGGTAGCAAAATGCAGGAGGGCTCAGTGGATAGAACAACGGACTCCGAAGCAGACGTGCCCAGGTTCGAGCCCTGTCCGCGTCAAATTATTTACAGTAAGTAAAGAGCCCCAAAAATGGCAAAACTGTTCTTCTGGATGAATTGCATTTTCTGGCAAATATTTGTATATAATGGGACTGGTGCTTGTATCAAGATCGCAAATTTGATAGAAATAATTGTTATCACTGCTTGCGCAACCAAAGTTTGCTTAATTTAGATCAAATGGTCGAACATTCAAATGTACTCTCGTTCGTGCTATACAGGTGCCCCGATTCATCAACGCAAAACTGCTGGCAGCCAGGTAAGATTTTAGAAAATGCATTAACTCGCTTTTCTCCTCCCTCGTTGGCATAAAGTTAACATATGTTAGATGGGTAGCTTAAAAATTTCAAGAAAACTAGTTTTACTTAATCTTCAAGTCATATTTTGCAGAAATATTTATTTAAACTTTTAACGTAATTTCTACTGCTGACAAGATATCATGAATTATTAAAGTAAGTAAATTGAATTGATTATATTTAGTTTAAAAATTTATCCATTTATTAACATAACCGAACAAAGGCAAGTTGAGATCTTCAATATGTACACATAAAGTAGACACTTAAATTCACTTGCATTTGAAAAAACAACATAAGCAACAACATTATTAACGACAGAGTTTGTAATTGATATATATTATATATATATATATATATATATATATATATATATATATATATATATATATATGTATATATATATATTCTGTTTAAGAGACCTTTATTCCCGTATGCACAGAACACTATTTTCAGTTTAATACTCATGTTTATTGATTTTCATAATGCTAAATTACGAATAGTCTTCGATTTCGTAAATTAGGTCATTTGTCAAGAACAGTCATTTTCGTTTGTGTTGATTCCTTATTTTGTTAAATGGTAACTATTTTGACTACTTTGTGATGAGAACCGCATATCTAATTTTGTTTCCATATTTATGCAATGCGGTATGATCCTTGCTAGTCAATTTTCCGTCGTACTCTGATGATGATCATGGAAAGTCGAAACGCGTCAGTACGTGCGACTGGCGATAGTTTCTTTATGTTTTTCGACGACTGGTTAATTACAATAGAATTGGTATTTAATTCGAGCTTGCAAACTTGATTTAAAGAACTATTTTAACTGTTTTATGAAATATTAATCGAGAATTGGGCAACTTAAGCTAAACAATACAATTAATTGACGTGAATCAATATTACATTCTCAGAATCTGTATTTTATTTCAGAGTGAATCTCTAAAGCCAAATAATTTTTATTAAAAAACTTTTATTCAATGTACAGTTTTGTAGAATAAATTTCACTAATTTTAGTTCCTCAAGGGAGGATACGCATCGTTAAATATATTTTCTCTCTTTTGGTCATTTTCTTCAAATATTACAGTATATATTTTATTGGAACAGAAAACACATTTAATAAAGAAAGTGGATTATGGCCGTTTTATTTCGAGAATACTAATCACATAAAACAAGAAATAGAAGTAAAAAGGAAAATCAGACTAGTTGCCACCCACATTATCAAATGAAAATACAGTATTTATATACATGAAAGATTGCAAAGTGTATATTAGTATTCTGGAATTAAAGCGACCTTTATTTATTTATATATATATATATATATATATATATATATATATATATATATATATATATATATAAACTAAACATTGCAGGATACAGCAAATTCAAATCATCAACTAGATTGATATTTTCCTCAGGGTGCAATCATAAGATACATAGTTGAATTAATACGGCCAAGATACAAACAAGGATGCACTTGTTTCAGAGTCGCGTAATTCACTTCAAACAAAACAAAAGCCATGATATGCTTATATTTTTATGATAAATGTAAATTTACAATGGTGGGGCCTATTGGGTACTTGAATATTTATAATTTTGGCATAAGAGCCATATTGTAAATAAAATATTTTAAGTTAAATCAATTAAATTATTGTCACTGAGTTTATTTTAGTTAAATCAACAATATATTTATCACCTTATTTATAAATGCAACGTATTTCCATTTGACTAAGTATATGAGATATAATACAGTTTTCAGCTTCATTTGTTTTTAATTGCACCATTCTCGCACTTCGCTTGGGGATAATTAATTGTTTACATATGAGAGGTTGTGGTTCTCTGTCTCTGTGTATGGATAGTGGTGACTCTTGAGATCTGATGAATAAATTTTTTACCATCTTTTTCGTTTATTTAGCTATTACATCTAAAAATGTTTTTCCTCCCTATATTGTTTATCTTGTCACAGTGTGCATCATTTGTATTTCGTCGCCCTAATAACAATGTATGGTGTAAATTTGGACGTATTAATCGCTTTCATGGTTGATTCTTTTTGGGCGTTCTTAATGTTGATAAGCGTGCCAATTTTGCAGTTGCTTCTAGTTCTTTATTAGTCCGTTGACTATTTGTCGATGCAGTTCCAGAGGATGGCCTGTTTTGATTGGACAGCAAAATAACCTTGATATTTGTATTGACCCATTGCCAGACGAATACAGCATCCTGCTGGTTAAACTTCTTAATAATTATTCTCGTAATTTTGTCATTGCAGCATCAATATTTTGCTCTTGGATGAATATGTTGTCATTTTCTTTCCTTTGGTTGCATTCGACGTTAGGAATGGCTTCATTTTCCTGTTTTTTTTTAGTTTCCATTAAATCAACATTTAGAGTACCCACGAATTTCGTTTTGGGGGTTGTAGATTTGCACTATCATTGTCGCATAGGTCCGATTGATCACCATTTCAAAGTACGCATCGAGTTCTGTTTCGTGGTGATTGGCTGCTGATTCGTCCCTTTCCTCCAAAGGCTGAAAAATCAATCATACTAACAACTGGAAATGAGTTACAATCTAATCTTTGTTGACTGGCAACCTCCCGGAACGGTATTTCCAGTTATTATTATGATCGATGTTGAAGCTTCTGGAAGAAAGGGACGAATCAGCATCCAGCCACTACGCAGACGACCTGAATGCGTACTTGGAAAAGGGATCAATCGGATCTAGGCGAAACTGATAGTGAAAATCTACCACCCACGAAAGAAAACCGTGTATACCCTAAACGTGACGATTGTACAGCGAAATCATCCACTGTTTCTGGAATGAAATTTAATAGATCAACACCATTGCTTTTGTTAAATGCCCACTAGACAGTTAGACTGTTAGGCTCATTTGCACGAGAAGGTAAATGTGTACATCAACTGAGAGATTTGTAATGCAGCTTCCGATAGCTGGAACATTGACCTATCGGAAAATTTATATTTAAACGTAATAAATATGTTTTGTACACGCTAATATGAGACTCTTGTGTTCACTAATGACGAGCGGATAATCTGTAGTTTCATTGTCAATCGGGTCACATATGCAACATACACAATTGATTTTACTCGTTATTGACCCCAACATAAGTAATATGCTCCATTCATTAAAACTAAATCGCATGTTTAGTGGTGCTGAAGCCTTTTCATGATAAATTGATGCGTTTTCAATAGACAAAACAGAGGTATTTGAAAATTTTCCTTCTCAATCAAATACGAAAATTAAATTAAAATATCTGAAAATGCACAAACTGTTTAAGGCCTAAATAGTAAATCATGATAGTAAATCACGACAACAATTTATAAAATTTGAATTTATGCTTGATCAAAATTCAAGTGTATTATCGTCGTCTAACATACAGGGAAATACAGCAATGACAAATTCTTAAATTTCTTACCTATTAAATATTTTCTTCACATATTTAGATGTTTTTTACTTAATAACAGAGACTAAATTTATCAAAAGAATAATAAAATCAGCTAAAGATGGAATTTTTTAGAAAGTCCTAAAGTTAATCTAATCCAACTACTTATCATTTACAAATTTTATTAATTTCGGGAGTAAAATCTGTGTTTTGTTCTGATTAAAAAGGTTTTATTGCTCTTTGTTGGTTTAAAAGTTTAATTTTATCCCCATTACTTAGAAAAATCTTATCAATGCCTTAGGCTGTATATCATTGACAAACTTCCGTCATCAATTTAGACAGGGATGTTAGATTCTTTGCTACATAAGCTACCATTTCTTTCATGTCAAAAATGACAAAACGAAAAATAACAATAATAAAAGATTTTTTATTAAGTAATTTCTACGACTCTATAACAGTGTTTAGATACATTAAATGACATTATTTAATAAATCTATTCGTATAAACTAAATGTTTATGTTTTAATGATCTTTTGATTAAAAAATGCCAACTACCAAACTGTAGCATTATAATCAAAGTTGATTTATTAATAGTTGTGTCATAAAGATTGATCACTATGGCTATTCACACAAATAAATCTCCCGAAATATGATTATATGTTTTTAAATCATTTGTGCAGTTTACTTGAATAAGCTTGTTATTTTAGTTAATATTTAGAATTTGATGTCGGCGTTCTGTATTTAGAATAAAAAATTTTAATAACCAAATTAATTTTAGAACTTGATGATATTAGGTAATGAAGAGAGCATTAATATTTACTTAAACATGATATGCACCAGTATTTACAGCTCTAAAACAAATATTGCGGTAACAATCACACTATATAGATTTATCATTAGAAATAAATTCCCTTACACTTATCACGTGCAGATGAGATAGACAAAAAATGCATCTTTACAATATTATTTAAATATAGTTTTTTAATCATTTTATCACTTTTGACTATTTTAATGTTCAAACATACATAGTCGTATCAGAACACATTTAAACCAATCTACTATATACATCAATAATTAGTCATTCTATATTATGCAAATTAAAATTTATTTAAACCAGCAATCAAAAATAAAGTTTTGGGACCATCTTATTAATTTTTTAGTATGAAATCCGACTTCAGAACAATAATAATTTTTTACGAATATATATTACTATTAATTTTTTTTATTAATTTTAAATCTTGTTTTGAATATAGTTAAGAATAGGAAAAACAGTGATATCGAATCGATTTTAGAAGATGAAAATGGCCATCAAGATTTTTAAAATAGTTCTTTTAGTCTGACTTATACCAATAATTAAAAAATTGAAATTCATAGTATCTATAGTTTAGTCGTTGACTCCGTTTTTATCAAATTTTATTTCAAAATTATGCTTCAGAGTTTCCTACCAACATTGATGCACTAAAAACTGAGTTTTGAAATACATGCCCATGCTAGAGATTTTCCATTATTACAAGTCAATATATGCTACGAATACAAGCTTTACATTGTTAAAGCTTGTAGTGGACTTAAAGCATAGATTATCCACAATTCAAAGGATGAATTTATATATGGAATAGCACTGAATGTCTCGAAAATAAAGGGAAAACAAATAAACAAAACGGAATTGTATCATGAATGCTAACACAAGCTAAAAGCTTAATTGTGGAATTAATCCAACAAATTAAAATTTATCAAAAGCAAATATTTTATAAAATACTTTTTATCTTATTAATATATATGTCTAATAAATAAAAATATAATAATAAATGTGAACTAATTGGTCTTGTTTTTGTATGAATAAATGCAAGAATATTGAGGGTAATCGTTTGTAGGATGGTTATCTGCATGAAACACATAAATTAGTATAAAAACGAGCTTTTGCACAATATAAGACAAACGCGCAAATTCAACTTATTACTGTCTGTCCTTGTGAGGATAATTTGAAGGCTAATATTCAGTCTCATAGCAGAAGACGAATTACCATCTTAATTACCATCATTGATGCCACCTGGTTTGAGTTTTAATTGCGTTTTAACTTATTGTATGTGATTGGGCTTTAGATAACGTCTGATATTTAGAATATTTAAGTTAAGGCATTAGTTTGCATGAATAAGTATCATTGATAAACTTTACAAAGAAAAAAACTGAATGAAAATTATAATAAGTATACCAATATTATGAATTGATTATTTCGATTATTTATAACTCTTTTTTTTCATGATATTCGCACTATGATTTTTCTCAAATACTTTAATTAATCATTCTTTTGCATTCGTGCGAAATTTGCATTAATCTATTGCTTTGTTTTGTTTCCCCAAACGCATTTGGAACTATCTAAACTGAATTATTTCATTTGATTGCATTGTGTTGCTAACAAAATGTATTTTAATTTAATTACAAAATTATTTCCTTCCATATAAATAGTAGTTAGCCGTTGTTTCGCGGTGCTCTAGATAAATCTATGCGTTTTGCCTCCCACGATCATTCGAGTTTTTAAATTGGTAATGCTGCTGGAATTTGAGTTTAAAAACATTAGAAACATTTGTATCTATTATTAACAAATTTTAAGATAAATATAAGAGTTTAATTTTCAGAATGATTTAAACACGTTTTTTAAATTATAAACCAGAACTGGACCATTCCACTACGCGTGGAAAAAATAATACGTAAAAAAACGTTTAGAGTACAATGGTGCCTCCTCTCCTAAGAATGCCCGGCAAGGAGGGAATTAGGACCATTTTTATTTGATGACAAACACACAGGTCTTCAAAATTACCGTCTTTGACTTCTTCATTTGTAACGTGACAAGAAAAAAAATGCTTCAGGTTTTGATGATAATTTTAATATATTAGCGTCATTCAATAAGGATTATCAAATAATACAGAATTCCTCAGCATATAAGCTATCAAAACTCTAGGTGCCAAACAGTGTTGAAGCTTCGAAGCAGAAAAGTATATTTGATAATTCCACTAAGCGCATTTTACAGCCTAATTTCTGAATTGTAAAGTCGAAATGCACCAGAAAGAACAGATCGGATGTCTAACTGTCATTGACAGAAGAGTGGTAGACAGACCCCGTCCGATTATTATAGTAAATTGGAAAAAAAATACATTTCCGATTTAATACGTGTTGGACGATGTCGACGCATTTTAGGATCAAACCATTGCGCAACTAAAGAGTGCTGTTTGCCTATTTTGGCATATATAAGATTGTAGAAGTTTAGAAGTTAATAAACTGTTTGAAAATTCCCGTAAGCAGGCCTCAGGAAGGCCATGGTATTTTGCATCTTTAATACTTTTATCAAACATCGTTTTCTAACAGATCACGGAGTCTCTTGCTTATAACAGAGACGGCAAAAATCTGAGCAGATGGTTAGCCTCACGGGTACAACTATTGAGAAAACAAGAAAAACAACGGTCCACCCGTGCCACATTCTTGAGCAAATATATTTTGTGCACAGGATGTATTACCTGCTCATACAGATGATTGGCAGTAAGCACATTAGATTATACCTTCCGTGCATGTGGTTTTTGTTATATCCTTCAGATCCTATTCGATCTAATATGTTACTAGGCTTGCTATACGTGAAACATAATCCCAGATAGCATGTATGACGGGCATGTGAGTGAATTTTTTTTTAAATCACTTACTTGGATCACAAGTGTAATTAATTTTCTATAAAATATATGGTATATTTGCATATTTACAAGCATAAATGTGCAACCGTATAGGCACAAAATATCGAGTTAATTCAAAGCCATGCATGTCTATATATTTTTCGCGAATTGACATAACCTACCAGTTCTCTTTTAAGATAAATGTACACATGACCGCTTTTATAAAATGCTACGCTGAACAAATGTATGTTATTTAATTTAAGCTTGTCTTGCTTCTCTGCAAAAACTAGTCCCAAAATATTGAAATCTATAGCATAAACGATTAAAATTGTCCAATCTTATATTAGGTGTTGCAAACCTAGTAACAAATTAGTTCAAATATGACCAGAAGAATAAACCAAATAGCATGAACGGAACGTATAATCGTGCTTAATGGCGACTCATCAGTAGGAGCCGGTATTACGCCCTTTACACACTATATATTTTTGTGAGGAACGCGGGAAAACCGAATGGTATAATCTACTATACCTATACGTAAATCTGCAGTAGGGAAGCCAACTTAATATAAAGTCTTTGAAAATGCGACTTTAAAGCCAACTCACAGTATATTATATATATGTATATATATTTATATTTATATATATATATATATATATATATATACTAAAAGGATACCAACACAATGGCTGATGTGTTCTACCTGATATCAACACTATGGTTGCCGGGTCGGTACACTGAACTAACACAACGGATTTGAAGTGGTAAAACACAGGCAATAATATTAAAGAAAAACAAATGAGAGGTACATGCAAGTTTAGTTTTTTTAAATCTTAAAAAAACAAATGCAAATTTACTATTAATCCGATTACCAGTCTTTCTGATGACTGAATTTATTATCGTTAAGGTTTCACCAAATATTCGATTTCTGTCATGAATATCTGGCAAGTTCTGATTTAATAATATGTTAATATTTATAATCAATTAATGTTTCTCTTCCGCACACTTTATTTGAGATTATAGTCTCACCTGCATACGTAAAACTTTAATCTCTGCATAAGATTGCATAAGCCTTTAATTGTTATGGGATCAGTCGTTCATTTATTAAGACTCGATTCCATTTGACAGATTATATGACCTCCTTATTAAATGCACATATATTATTCAGATTTAAACACGTCCGGTCATTTAGGCCATAAAGTTTACAATTTAAAAAATGATTTGTTAGGAAATAAATGTGGGCTTAGACTACATTTCACCTTCGCCATGCGTATCATCGTTTTAGATCTGTCCTGTGCACATAGTGTTAAGCCTTGATCAATATTTGTGAAGTCACTATACTTTTTACTTCCATGCAACTAATTTAAATCCACGACATGAGAAAAGGCTCGTTTAATAAACGTCAAGAAATAGAACCCTGTCCTGAGACAATCTATTCAAAGCTTAATTTCGGTCCTCATTTTATATACTAGTGAGTTTCAATGGCATTTTACGTTGACATCCTTCTTTGCTCTTGACATGATTGCCTCTCGATTTCTGAAGCCTTCACTTTTCTACTGTCTTACTCTTAAGAGTCTTCTCCATTTTACACAAGATCTTAATGAGCTTTTTGTTCTTTAATTTCTCTCTCCCTCACTAGCCATTTGTCACGCGTGATTCTAGATTCTTAATCCAACCCAATCTTGCTCGAAATATCTTTACTAAGATATGCCTTTTGCCAATGCCGGAAGCTTGTTTAATACACATATCACGGAGATAAGAGCATTAACAAACCATTAATTTAAGAAGGTAGTTAAACTTCATTTCTTTAATAAATTCCTCGGAGACAACCTGAACTAGATGCGCAACCTATTTCTCCCACAATTTTAATATGCTTAGTCAATATTTGGTATACCAATGTCTCCTAACCCGGCATTAATGATGATTGAACACTACCCAGGATCCCGTCCGCGTCATTCGCTCACAAAGACTTGTCGATATTTCTTTTAAATTCTAAAGGTGCACCTCTTTATTTTGGCAATAAGAGACCCTCATCCGACAATGACAAAGCAACGTATGTTGTTTGCTGCGTCGTGAGTTCATTAATTGCAACACTTCACAAAAGATTCGCGTCATTTTTAAAAACTTACTTAAATCCACATTATCCTATTCAAAGATATCTTTTGTTTTGCTATCCACATGGGACTCTGCTACAACCGGCAATTGGTAAATTCCTTACTCACCTTGTCCCAGCCCCATTGCAATGAATAGAGATGAACAATTCAATGTAAATATTTCACTCACTTTTTCATAATCCTGTTTTTGATTTGTAAATTGATGTTATTATTATTATTATTATTATTATTATTATTATTATTATTATTATTATTATTATTATTATATTATTATTATTATTACTATTATTATTAGTAGTATTAGTAGTAGTATTAGTTATTTTATTGTTGTTGTAGTAGTAGTAGTAGAAGTAGTAGTTGTTTATTGTTGTTGTTGTAGTTGTAGTTGTAGTAGTAGTAGTAGTAGTAGTAGTAGTAGTAGTAGTAGTAGTAGTAGTAGTAGTAGTAGTAGTAGTAGTAGTAGTAGTAGTAGTAGTAGTAGTAGTAGTAGTAGTAGTAGTAGTAGTAGTAGTAGTAGTAGTAGTAGTAGTAGTAGTAGTAGTAGTAGTAGTAGTAGTTGTACTAGTAGTAGTAGTAGTAGTAGTAGTAGTAGTAGTAGTAGTAGTAGTAGTAGTAGTAGTAGTAGTAGTAGTAGTAGTAGTAGGAGTAGTAGTAGTAGTAGTAGTAGTAGTAGTAGTAGTAGTAGTAGTAGTAGTAGTAGTAGTAGTAGTAGTAGTAGTAGTAGTAGTAGTAGTAGTAGTAGTAGTAGTAGTAGTAGTAGTAGTAGTATAAATGTGTCTATTACGGCCCATTTTTGAAATCACAAAGGATATTTGTGAGTTCTAAAGATTTATGCTAAATAGCATGTTAAAACAAATGTGTAAACCATTTATGTACATTCTCCTACAAGATTTCTAGGATAACTGAACTGATCATCAGCAAAAGAATCAAGGTTCTTACAACCGTAATCTGATTGGATTTGCTATTTTAACTTAAGAGTTTACCGGCGCCAAAACAATATGACACATTCCGTATTGTCCACAAGCACACGGAAGCAAATTAGAGAAAGGAAGATTGGCGTCTAAAACGCAATTATGAATTTTAATGTAGTTGTTATATGCTAGTCAACGGATAAATCTGCGTCTACCAATTAAAATATATTGAATGTGACAAATCGATTGAAACAACGACCATCGAGAATACACCATGCTAAATAGGCATAAAGTCAACAGTCTTATAGTTATTATGAACACTGTTTTTTTAAAGCTCAAACTTTATATACTCTTTCAAAGCGTTTTTCCGTTCACGCAAAATGTATAATAACATAGCATTTGATCAAACATAGCATAAAAAATAAATACAATGGGATAGATATTTACTTCAAGCTCGCAAATTTGATTTAAAGAAAATCATAAACAAGTTTTCAAACTCTAATTAAATGTTATACATGTGCGTAACATGCTTTCGGAGCAGAAGATTATATACAATAAAATAAAACTTGTTTAACTATTATTATTATAATTAATAATAATAATAATAATAATAATAATAATAATAAATAATTATTTAGAAATTAAGGGCATCTGGACTTACAATTGAAATGATCAAGGTAAAAGTAAAAAGCAGACTTATGTAATAGTGATTGCAACAATGATAAAGAATTGTATAGCTGTAAAGAAAGCAATGGGACTGGTACAAAATAGGCAAAAAAAGTACTGCTTTCCGGTTTTAGCAGAGCCTCACGAAGATACCTAAACCAAATTATCTTTGACTAGAATAATATAGACTATAATGAGAAAGTACTATCGATAGTTCAGATCAAGAGGAAAGACCCCTTTCAGAAAGCGAAGGGCAATCAGCTCAAGAATAAAGGAGGATGTCAAAGTGAGGGGCCGTTATAATCATTGCGTATTATATAAGAAGTAAAATGTAAGCAGTGAATAGAGTAAGTCTCAGTATAAATTTCAGTGTTTCGAAGCATACTAAACGAGCCCATTTTCAGAGATTGAATTTAAGTTATTTGAATTGTAGTAATAAGTCCAGTGAATTTGTGAATGTGATACATAACTGTTTGACATAATCGATGATTTCTATATCTAGAAAGAGGTAGGGTAATAACAAAGTATTGTTAAGGTCTGGACAAGTTCATTAGGCGAATGATTTCCGGGTTAATGTTGAGGCAAATTTCACAAAGTTGAGCTTGTAGTGAGCATAACAGTTGAGCGATTGGTGATACAAAGGAGCCGGGGTTAGCACGGCAGCTAAAATCACTACTATGTGGATGTCAATTAACTTATGGGAGATTAATTAACTCGTCATATTAAAATTGTAGAGGTTAAATTAATTATTGGACACCAATTAACCTCTCCAATAAAAATAAATCAATTTTTATTTTTGGACATTTGATGTTATCGCTGGTTTCGTAAAACAATATTGTAATTTTTGAAAAATATTGTAAAATTTTTTGGAAGTTCTTTTGTTCATATTGGACTTGTCTTGTGGAAGGAAATGAGAGAGTTTTTGATCTGAGTTTCTGAATTGCATAAGCGGGACACTGCGTGGTTCCATCTCCGACTCTTTGTGAATAAAACTTTGTAATCTTCTCGTCGTTTTGTTTTTAATTATCAGCGAAAAGAACCACAAATTTGCTTTGGGTAATTAAAGTGAATATTTGTTTTAAGGTCTCAATCATTCCAGTTCAGTAATTTGTGGATATCAGCGTATCCGGGTAAGCTTACTCAATTAATATAATATATAAATTACAAGTAATTTAATAATATCATGTCTGGTTTATTAAATACTGAGGATACAGAGCAGTTGGCTAGCGGACTTAAGGATTGTAGCTTAAGAGATAGTTCAGAGGAACTTAAGTGTTCCAAGATAGATGATCATTCTGCATATATGGATTTTCCGGGCATGGCATCCAAGAGACCCCCTTATGGTAGTGACCTAAGGGCCTCTACATTATCAACTAAATAATATTTTTAAAAGTTGTAGCCCACATCCCCACAGTATCATGCTGCTTATAATATTTATTATTTCGTTAAGCTAAATTTAATTTTGTAGAAAATTACAATTTAATTTACTTACTTTTAATGGCCTTACCTTTAACATTCTGAGAATTTCAGACGTTTTTATATAGTTACACAACAGTACCATATATGAATTCCAAACGAAAAGAACTCGATGATTAATCAAATATAATCCACTGGATCCGTAAAACAGTTTCAAATCCATTTAGCGTTAACTTAAGCATTAGTATAGCGAATTTCAAGAGATTTATTTACACGGTAACATATGATTCATAATTTAATTATTCTTAAACATTCACGCGAAGTTATTTGAGACAAATATTACATCAAAACTACTTAAGTTAATACATATGAAAATAAAATTATTTCAAATTTACAGATAAATACTAGAGGTGTACATCAATAGTTAAACGATCACGCCACATTAATGTCACTGTACCGCAAAATATGCATGGTACTAAAGAGGACCGCGTTTCAAAATAAATAGAGACTTCGGACACTACTTATGTAGAGCCACTGTAATGACAGATTCTGATATTTAATATAACTAAAATGATCACCAAATTGCTAGAACAAATTCCTTATTCTTTTTAGAATTTTGCTCAGGCTTACTTTCAGAAGTCTTTCAGTGAGTTGCTCTACATCCTCAGATTAAATGCTTTTATCCATTATAGTTAAAATAAGATATGATACAAAATAATTATTAAAACAGAGTATGAAACGCCCCAGCTTCAAGTAAATGCCGTGCAACATTACAAAATCAGTTAGGAGCCAAGCATAGTTGAGTTAGTACTGTTGGTGGCCCTTACTAGGGCCAGTATTGCGTTCTTCGGCAAATGCCGAGAAAGTCAGTTAGTGTAGCGGTATCTAGAAATGTTTCTAGACACTTGGGATTAGCTCTGGTTCTCCTTTTTTGTAGCGTTGACATTCGTCTAGAGTGAGTATATGAGAAATCTCGTTGAAGATTTGCAGTAACTGGCACACTGAAGGGATCAAATGTAAATGTTGCTCCATCTCATTAGTTGTGCAGAAAAAAGATTGGCGTGACTGAAATTACCAATGTGTGAAGCAAGTCCAAAAATCAGCGTAGGTGACGGTAGCAGACAGCACGCACACATAACGCACAGCAGAAGTCAAACGCGACAACTGATTAGGATGGTAAATTCGCCATGCTTAAATAGTTTTGAAACCGAAAGCTTGCACGCCATTTGTTAACGGCAAATTTAGCTTGTTTCTCATTGGTGCCGCGTAAATTGAATTTCATTTAAGAAATATTTCGGCAAATTGTTTTGAGTCGTTGCATCTTAAAAGAGAAAAAATTATCCTCTCGGCGAGGCTTGATAAGAAATGCATGGCAGAGTTCGAACCAAGTTAAGCAACCCTTTATTATTCTGCCAAAAGCTATATAACAAAATTTACCGTAAATGCTGGGCCGAAATACGCTTGTCGGTTGTTTTAACAATGATATGATGCCAAATAACCACTATGAATTGCTACACAAATTGTTAGCTGTAGTGGCCGATCATACCGCGTGAGGCGAAATAGACCAGTGTAAGGTTTGGGAGCCGCAGCGTGAGGATTTCAGGCTAGATTGCTACTGAAGTTGCCAGGTTTAAGTTAAAACCTGAGCAGGCTGGATCGCCGTCAATGTGTTTGTGTACGACCAAAGAAGTTAGTGTATGCACGACGTTGTGGTCACTGTGCAACTGATGAAGTTGAGATATGCATTGAAAGTGGTCTGTGTCATGATATAAAACTGGTAACTACTTATTATTGCTACACAAAGGTGTTAGTTCAAATTAGCTGGTAATACCAAAATAGGCAGTGTGAGCTGAGGGTTGAGCCATACGTTATAATGTAAAAATATATACGTGAAATTCGAAAAGTGACTTCATAAAAAATGCGTACTCGAACATTGCCTCAGAGATAGCATAGTACCAAAAAACTGTTCAAAAATGCTACACAAGTGTTAGCTAAGAACAACTGGTTATACAACCTAAGACAAGTGTGTGTGAGAAAAATAAAATGAATCATGTGGATTCGTAAGTCACGTTGCGTGACATAGGACGCAAGTTGTGCGCGTAAAGTTAAAAATGTGATACGTAGAATAAAGAAATATAAGTTGCGTGTTATGCAAAGCAAGTTATTGCTAGGCTGAGATTGTAGGCAGATGGAGCCTGAGATGTGTGAAGAAATTTGAATTCTCTCAGGATCAGGCGGTTCGATAAACGATTTCAACCTGTCTATGCTTACTGATGTCGATGTCGCGCCTTGCATGATAATGAAGTATTTTGGTTGGCTGAACAAAATCGGGTAAGACCGCGAGACTTTGTTTGTAGCTGTGCAACAGCAGTGTCGTTGCGAACGAGTACTCTCTTGCAGCTGTGGAACTGCGGGTGAACGAAGACTGGACAAGGCGTATGTTTCGGCTGCTGTTCAGACATGTTGCCGAAATGAAGTCGGAGGCGGGTACCTTCTTCTTGAGGGTCATCCTGTGCGGGTATTTTGAAACGTTGAATAACGAAAAATTAATGCTTAAAAATAAATAAATATCAATTACCTGTTATGCAAAGCAAGCTATTGATAGGTTGAGATTGTAGGCAGATGGAGCCTGAGACGTGTGTAGAATGTGGAATGCTCTCAGGATCAGGCAGTTTGAGAAACAGTTTCAACATGTCTATGCCTACTGATGTCGGTGTCCCTTCTTGCATAATAATGAAGTATTTGGGTTGTCTGAGCAAAATCGGTTAAGGACCGCAATACATTGTTTGCAGTGGTGCTACAGCAGTTTCGTTGCGAACGAGTTCTCTCTTGCAGCTGTGGAGCTGCGGGTGAACGAAGACTGGACGAGACGTATGTCTCGGCTGCTATTCAGACATTTTACCGTAATGAAGTCGGAGGCGGTTAGCTTCGTCTTGTGGGACATCCTGTGCGGGTAGTAGATGTAGGAGCTGACTAGGCAGGCGTAGATTGATGCCATAGAAGAGTTGTGACGCAGACGTTTTAATGGATTCCCGAATGCGGGAACGTATGGCAAGCAGAACTAAAGGTATTGCATCGACCCATTTGTCATTAATGGACGAGGATTCTTAGGCAGCTTTGAGTTCCCTATACCGTTAGGATTGGGGATGGTAGGCAGTCGTCTGGCGTAAGGAGCATCCCATGAAACGCAAGGTGGTTTTCAAACGATCCCATGAGAAGCAAGTGCCTCTGTCAGTGATGACTTCATTGGGAACACCATAATTGGATATCCATGCAGAGATAAAACCGTTAGTTACTTCGTTTGCAGAAATGATGTCAAGAGGTAATGCAGCAGGCCATTCGCCTTTGACGACAAATGTTGAATACCTTGTGGTGTGATACGATTCCCTAGGAAGTCCACGGATGTAGTTGAAATCTGCGTCTTGTCACAATTGTTTTTGAGTCCGTGGTTGGATAAGCGTGAGAGGACATTTCATAAGGGCTTGGCATATGATTCTAAGTCTGAACTGAATACCATTATGTCATCGAGATATGACATACAATAAATGGCGTCGTCACGAATTATGTTGTCCATGAATCGTTGAAGTGTCTGTGTAGCACACTTTAGTCCAAAAGGCATGTAAATATATTCGAAAATGCCAAATGGAGTGATTACCGCAGTCTTCTCAATATCTTCTGGCGCTATCGGAATGTGATGGTAGGCTTGCCTGAAGTCAATTACTGAGAATAAATTGCTGCCATTGAGTTTTTCAAGTAAGGTATTAATGAGAATAGGATATGCATCAGATTTTGTCACTGAATTTAACATTCGGTAATCTCCGCAGGCTCTGTTCGATCCGTTTAATTTGGAGATTAAGTGCAGTGGTGACGCCCATGAACTTTTCGATGGTATGATTATTCCCTCTTCCAAAAGCCTTGAAAATTCCACTTGGGCAGCTTTCAGTTTAGCAGAGGCTAGTGGTCGCTTTTTGGGTGCAATAGGTTGTCCTTCTGTGACTATATGATGCATCGTGTTGGAGAATTGTAGCTCTGATATTTTGAGATCGAAAAGCGACTTGTGTTCTCGAAGAGCTGCTGATATCTTTGCTGAATGATGCACTGGGGTTGGCAGAATGACGTGTAACTCCAAACGTTTGGATGCAAGTGTCTAAAATCTTTGCTGAAGTCCGGTGGAGGTGTCGATGATCATTTGATTGGCAAGATCAACAATGAGCCGAAACTTAAAAATAAAATCAAGGCCTATTATGTTGTGTAAGACCTTGGCGATGATGAAGTTGTGAGTAAATTCACGCCGTAAACGTATGTTGAGTGTGCGATACCGTCAGCCATAAGTAGGTATGGGCTCCCCTATAGCTGTTGCGAGTAGAACGCCTAGCGAAATCTTGGCCATTAAATCACCCTTGAGAACTGAGACTGCTGCATCCTTGTCTGCAAAGAATTCTTTGCCAGTTCTGAAATCAAGATGATGCAAAGGTTTCTTGGGCTGTTTGGCCGTGTCATGCAAACAAGTAGGCTGGAGATTGCGACTTAAATTTTCAGTGTGGCTGTCTATGTGGCATATTCGGCGTGGACGAAAAGAGTCAATAGGAATGTCAGATTGTAAGTGAAGGCTTCTTTGTGGCGCCGTTGATGATGTTGATGCGCAGAAAGTACGGTCTTCTACTTTCTGTGCCATACGTTTCCCGATCCTGATGCTCCACTGGGCTTGTTTTCTGTTTTCTTTCCCGTCAACTGTGGAAATTGGCGTTCATTTGGAAATACTTCTGATAATTAGAGCACCAGTTCTTTGGAGCATATCTGTTAAAGGATTGCGGGGATCTCGATCGCCGCCTACTGTTATTATGTGTTTTGATCGTCAAATTTGGTCGAGCGTTCACCTGATTTAGCTCGGATTTCTTTATGGCCAATCCTTCAAGAACTTTAGCCATGTTCGTTATTGTTCTCTCTTAAGATGAGATCCTATCATCCTGCGAAGAAGGACAAAAGGATGACGAATTTAACCTAGGTTCAAAAGACCCTAAATTCTAACACGCATCTCTCAGATAAGTCATCTATAGAGAGAGTGTTCGGGAGCTGTCTGGTGAACAAATTTAGTGACTGTGGAAGATTGTTTATAAAAACAACCTTAGCCTCATTAACAGAAATATTTGTTTTGTATCAAAGTTTCCGCAATTCCCTCAAAATCTCAATGTGGTCAATATTTGGCATGTCTATCTGCGCATATCTATTTATTATCTGATCAGTTTCTGTGGGACCCAGCCAAGATTCTACTTCATTTTGGAGGCCCAAAATGGGATTGAGTAGTTTCCTAATGGCCTCAAGCTTCGGATATGCCCGTCGCTGCAATTTTAAAGGTAGTTTAGCGAAAATCTTTGACAGTTTTTGATGACTGTCATAATCTGGAAACGGGGAGAAAGCGGAGTCTACACGCATAAAGAATAGTTCGCTATCTCCATCCCAAACAGGAACATCAAAACCTAAAATTGGACCTGACATTCTAACAATCTTACGGGATCTTAAAATCATAAATTTAAAAGCAAGATGAAAATGTATAAAAAGACTTTAAACGAAACGCTTGCCCACAAACGGCTTCAACAATTGAAACAGAATCTTCCGCAGTTGAATCTGGCGTGATGAGCACAGAACACAGATGAAATAAGTACTTCCACAAAATCACGAGTCACAATTTTACACTTTCGTACAGTCAATGTTGTTTCAAAAAATCAAAAAAATATTCTGGATGCACATTCCAGTTTGGCACCCGAATTCACCAAGATGTATAGTTTTGTACGTAGGAGAAAATTATTGAATATAACACCTTCCTTTAAAAATTTCCAACAAATTTTGCCAAGAAGACCTCGACTTTAGAAATATTAACAACTAGATTAAACGTGGTATATTCAAATGTCAATTTGCTGTAATCCCAAAAATTTATATCAAAAGTTTTGTGATATGCTAATAAGTCAAAAACAGTACAGTTCTCAGTATCCTGGACTGGTCGCAAATTTTGTGAACGCCCTAGCTTCAAGTAAATGCCGTTTGACGTTACAAAGTCAATTAGTAGCCAAGGATAGCTGAGTTAATACTGGCGGACCCCCATTAGAGCCGGTATTAAGTTCTCCGGCAAATGCCGTGAAAGTCAGTTAGTGTAGCAGTGTCTAGAAATGCCCCTAGACACTCGAGACCAGCTCTGGTTGACTGGGTTGTTGTTCCTTCTGTTGTGGCGTTGAGATTCGTGTTGAGTGAGTAGATGAATAATCTTATTGAATATCTGCAGTAATTGGCACACTGAAGGGATCAAATGTAAATGTTGCTCCGTCTTACTAGTTGTGCAGCAACAAGATTGGCGCGACTGAAATTGCCAATGTGTGTGAAGCAAGGCCAAAAATCAGCGTGGGTGACGGTAGCAGACGGCACGCACACGTAACGCACAGCAGAAGGCAAACGGGACAACGGACTAGCATGGTAAGTTCACCGTTCTTAAATAGTTTTCAAAACGACAGCTCGTATGTCATTGCGTAACGGCAAATTTGCTTTTTTCTCATTGGCGCCACGTAAATTGAATTTTAATTTCATTTACGCAATATGTCGGCGAATTGTTCTGAGCCGTTACACTACGTAAATACATATGATAATAACGCTATTGCAAAATGACAGATAAATAATAGAAGTGTACATCAATAGTTAAAGGATCATGCCACATTAATGTCACTGTATCAAAAATTTGTATGTTACTAAAGAGGCCCACTATTCGGAATAAATAGGAAATTTGATGCCAGATTCTGATTTTTAATATAACAAAAAGGATCACCAAATTAAGAGAACAAAATTCCTCATTCTTTTAAGCATTTTGCTTAGGCTAACTTTCAGAAGTCTTGTGGTGAGTTGCTCTACATCCTTACACTAATTACTTTTATCCATTATCGTTAAAATAATATGTAAATCAAACTATTTATTAAAACAGAATATGAAGGCTCATTGTCTCCCTGGTTGTCGTAGTACACTTTAACGAACGTAAATACCTTAAAACAGAATGCTCAATCATTTTACCTGCGACGAAAATGAAATCCGTCCCAATATCACAAAAGAAAATAAAGATTTGTGGAGTATTCCAAACTTTTATTGACATTTTTTTCAGTTAAAGATCAAAATACAGAAAACCAAATATGGCCGAGCTTCTTAACATCAAGAGCGCTCCAACTCGACTTCCAGCTTAATAATAATAATAAATTTATTTGCAACAAAGGCCATCTGTCCCAGCAATATAAATTACAAGATCCAATTAAAAAGTAGAGATATTTAACGTTGAATGAAATAGTGACTAGCAAATTATTTAACGATAGGACTTTTAAAAGAGAAGTTATTCCATCAACTTGGTGTTAATTTGCAAGTATGTATTAGGTGTTGCAAACCTAGTAACAAATTAGAAAATTGTACCGTCCTATTATCCAACATTCTTTGACCAAATATATAGTGGTTAAAGGGCGTAATACCGGCTCCTACTGATGAGTCGCCAGTAAGCACGAAACGAATGTGCATGAGATTATACTTTCCGTTCAGCTGCCTTTGGTTTATCCTTCTGGTCACAACTGAACTAATTTGTTACTAGGTTCGCAAAACCTAATACATACTTGCATATATATTAGTTCTTCGCAACAAACAGTATTTAACTGTAATATATTGAATGGAATGATGTCATGCTTACCGCGAAATGTGATAACTGATATCGATGAAGGCCAGAGTGTATGGTTTAACTGGAGTAACAGGTGTTCGGAAATTGTTGTAATTCTCAATTTGGGTGAACTTTAGCATAAATTTATATCCATCAGGTTGGTATCATGTACCGACTCGGAAACTATAGTGTTAGTATCCGGTACTCATCGATTTCAAAAAAGGTATCAGTTACTAACACAATGGCCATAGTGTTAGTATCCTTTACAGACTCGGTATATATATTATATAGTGTGAGTTAGCATTGAAGTCGCATTGTCGTTGACTTTAGATTATGTTAGCTTCACTATTACAGGTTTACACATTCGTCTAGGAGATTGTACCGTCCTATTATTCCACATTCTTCTACCAAATATATAGTGGTTAAAGGCGTAATACCGGCTCCTACTGATGAGTCGCCAGTAAGCACGAAACGAATGTGCATGAGATTATACTTTCCGTTCATGCTGCCTTTGGTTTATCCTTCTGGGCACAACTGAACTAATTTGTTACTAGGTTTGCAACACCTAATACATACTTGCATATATATTAGTTCTCCGCAACAAACGGTATTTAACTGCTATATATTGGTGTTAATTTCTTCTCAAAAGAAATAGATTTCAATTTTTGGTACGAATCGATTAGACTAAGTCCTGTAAAGAGTCAGAATATCAATAACGTGTGCAGGATATTCCGCCTTCGATTGAACAAATTTAAGACATTGTAAGAGGACGATGAAAAGCCAGCTTCAGACATCAACCGTCGGATTTCATTGTCGTAATTTTTGAATTTCTGTAAGGTAGGATTGACTAGGATAGAGTCGACTATGTTAAAGCTTGTGAAGAGTCAAAATATAAGTTCCGTGAGCGGGATTCACTGACTTCAATTGAACGAAATTAAGACAGCTTGAAGGCGACAACTCAGAAGGATCCGCCAATGGAAGGTTCGGAATACTGCTGGGGTCAGCCTCCTCTGTGGCAGTAGAGATTTATCACCCAAATATTGTTAGCCTACCGACGTCTGATGGCTCGAAGCACGTTGCTTTCGCTGTAGAGCGCAATCAAACTATTGTCTTTACAGTGATATCTCCAGTCAAGTCATGCTTCAAACACCCAAATGCCAACAACCAGTCCCATCGTCGCTTGCCACCATTAACATCTTTCCTCATCCGTGACGCAAATTCTAGCGAATTATGCCTCATAGACACTGGGTTAGATGTAAGCTTACTCCGCCATAATTATTTCGAATCCACCCACCCAGTCAACACCAGCAGTCTTAGCTGCGCCAATGGCTTCAATATATCGACGTTTTGGGTACAAATACAGACAATCTCGTTCTACAACTCAAAACAATTTTTCAAGTAACCGTTCATCATTGCCATCACGACAAGAAACATCATTGGACGTGAATTCCTAGAACATTTTGACCTCACTATACATCCAAAAACACGAAAGATATGCACTGCCGACAATCAGTTGATATCATCAGCGTTAAAAAATACGACTCGCGCCAAAGCAGTCTCATCTATACAGTTAAATTCTCCAGTTTCCATGTACCACAACTGGACGATGTTCTAAATCGACATGAAGAGATTTTCAAACCTATCTTCTATATGCCCGATCTCAAGAGGAAGCGTGCCATCACAGCTCATCGTATCATTTTATCGAAGCCACTTCCTCATCCTCCAAGAGCACGGCCATTGGCACCACACAAACATAAGGCCACCGAGCAAGAATTAGCCATACTACGTCAACAAGGCGTCTGTGCACGATCCAGCTCACCATTTGCGTCGCCTGTGGTAGTGATACCAAAGAGTGAACCCGGAACATTCATATTGTGTGTGGATTATCGTATTCTCAATTTTTGCACACAGTCTGATTTGTACATCCTGCTAAATCCATCCGACCTACTCAGATCTACTATCGGTCAGGCTGTGTACTCAAAACTCGACCTAAAGAAGTACCGATGGACAAAGACTCCATATCCTATACTGCACTCAGATTCACCGGAGGTGGCACACACGAATATCATTATATGCCTTTCGGTCTCAAGAACGCATCTCAAACATTTCAACGCGTTATTGACGAAATACTAGATGGTCTACCATTTGAAATTCCCTACTTAGACGACATTCTGGTATTCTCCAACTCAATGTCCGAACATATGCAGTATATTGACATTCTACTCGCACGTCTAGCAGACTATGGCCTCCGGCTTCATGGCAACAAATGTGTCTTTGCACAAACACCAATTGAATTCCTCGGTCATCAAATTTTCGAGAAAGGCATGACAAATCTACCTGCTAAGGTTAGTGCCATTCAAGATCTACAGCCTCCAACCACCGTTCGAGCGTTACGACGATTCTTAGGCAAGAGGAACTACTACTCTCGATTCGTACCTTGCCTTGCCAAAATTGTGGCACCTCTTCACCAATATCTCGTGCCAGAAAGCCGTTTTGTCAAGAAATCACAACTGATTCAGCTCAACGTGGACGACATGCAGGCTTACGAGGATGCCAAAAGGGCTTTATGCAAAACAACCATGATACATTCACCTGATTAGTCTCAACCTTTTGAATTGATCACAGACGCATCCGACGTTGCCACAGGCGCAGTACTTCAACAGTCCATCAATGGCGTACACCGACCTATCGTGTTCTTCTCGCAAAAACTACAACCTCGCGAGACGCGATATGATACTTTAGGGAAAGAGTTACTCGCAATCTACCGATCAATCCTACACT
Organism: Eudiplozoon nipponicum; assembly: GCA_029291075.1. NCBI lineage: Eukaryota > Metazoa > Platyhelminthes > Monogenea > Mazocraeidea > Diplozoidae > Eudiplozoon > Eudiplozoon nipponicum. Next base: position 4,649 of record JAQBSW010001343.1, on the reverse strand, counting down.
TCCACGCCTATCTGGATGGCCGAAAATTAAAGATCCATACTGATCACCTTCCTCTACTCCCGATGCTCAGAGGAATAAAAGAGTATTTAGATTCACGACTTTTCAACTCGCAACTTACACGAATACACGAGTATGAATATGAAGTCACTCATGTCAAAGGATCAGAAAACGTAGTTGCTGACTCCCTGAGCCGTCCTAAAGAACTCTGTGCCTCTATCCTGTGTCCTTGACCTATAAGTACTCAGGAATTGCAAACAGAACAGCAAGATGACACATCATTTCGTACATTTTATATCAAAAACTCTTGATTATGATGGAATTCTGCTGCAGTGTGAAATTACTGGCATGAGTTTTCGGTCGTTTATACCTGAAAAACTCCGCCACAAGATCTTGGAGGTTTGCCTTTCAATGAGTCATCCGCTTGGCAAAGCCTCAGTGGAAATTTTATCCAGAACTTATTTTTGGCCTGGCATGCGGCGAGATGTCAAGAAGCGGTCAAATCAGTGTCTAGAATGTCAAAAATGCAAAGTGACGAGACACACCAAAACGGCGCCTATAGTCATTCAAGTGCCCAAAGTACGGTTCACGCACATACACGATGATCTAGTAACCATACCTGCCGTGAACAATATACGCTATCTACTGTCAATACGGGATCGCACCACTCGATGTTATGAGGCCATACCACTGCCAGACATGAAGCAAGACACTGTCAGTTATGCTTTAGAGCACAATTGGTTCGCTCGGTTTGGTGCTCTAGTTGAAGTGACAACCGATCGTGGCGCACAGTTCCTCGGCAAAGAGTTCGCAGCCCTACTGAAATACTATGGTGTCAAACACTCCGTGACCGCGGCTCGCAATCCAAGAGCAAATGGTTTCGTCGAAAGGCCACACCGGGAACTGAAAGCGGCGCTCAAGGCTAGCCCAGAAGAAAATTGGCTTACGGTTTTGCCGAATGTATTTTGTTTCCACTTCGCAGTTACCTACAGTATAACGCTCAGAATCGGCCGATCTGTCCTACACGTCAGCAACATGTTCCAATCTATAAACGCAAAGATTTAAATATCTGCAAATGGTTCTTCGTCATACAACGACATGGATCCACAGGAGTTCTCTGGCCAAACCGACGCGCGGCTCACTTATCAGTGTGTCTAGATCGACGTCAGAATTACATAATTTTGGAGATTAATGGTAAAGCTGTAGCTGTCTCCAAATACAGATTATCTCCGGCCGACATTGATCCAAATGACTCTCTGTTCCACGATGTTGATCTATCAGGGGGCGAAGAGACCATTATTCCACCTAGAGACAGTTCTGCTGACCACGGGCAGACGCCCGACATCTCAACAGCAACAGAGCAAAATGATGCCGTCACGCCGCCGCGAGATATAGAGGAACCAGAATCAGTGTCGACAGAGCCAACATCAGTGTTTTCTCATTACGGCAGAGCCATAACACCTCCTGTAAGGTTAGCCCCCTTCAATAAGTACTAATTTCCATTGTCGGGGTGCATGTAACGCGTGACTTCGCGTTACAACCCAACAAAGCTCAATTTTGACGAATATAGTTTTCTTTAAGGTTACATATGCTTATTCTGGTTTTACACAAAATTTCTCTTAACTGTGAATTTAGCAATAAGCTTTATTGGTTTCAAGAAGTTTTAATTGAGATTTCTAGAACTGCATATTTAATTGTTACTAATAGGGTTTAGTTTAATAATGAAACACACCCGCGCGCAATACGCCGGTAAGATGCAGTGTATTTAAGTGACTTAACGTTCGAAGCCAAGATTTATATTTTCTGCGATCTTCATCAATTATCAGTGACTTTTACTACACTGCTAAGACATTCTGGATTTATATCTTCTTCCTCTTTCAATAATTAACATAACGATTCAGCCAAAACAATCTGGAGTTCTATATTTTTAATAATTTCTCATTTACACAAAATTGTCAATTCTGCCAAGACATTCTGGATTTATATTTTGTGTTTATTGTGACTACTTTTATACGAAACTTGGATTAACAGTGAAATTGTTTTTAGACTCATCAGTAGGAGCCGGTATTACGCCCTTTACCCACTATATATTTTGGTCGAAGTATATGGGAAATAATAGGACGGTACAATCTCCTAGACGAATGTGTAAACCTGCAATAGTGAAGCTGACATCATCTGAAGTCTACGACAATGCGACTTCAATGCTAACTCACACTATATAATATATATACCGAGTCTGCAAAGGATACTAACACTATGGCTATTGTGTTAGTAACCGATACCAACTTTATTGTACTCGATGAGGTACCTGGATACTAACACTATGGTTTCCGAGTCGGTACATGGTACCAACCTGATGGATATAAATTTATGCTATAGTTCACCGAAATTGAGAATTACAACAATTTCCGAACACCTGTTACTCCAGTTAAATCCATACACTCTGGCCTTGATCGATATCAGTTATCACATTTCGCGGTAAGCATGACATCATTCAATTCAATATATTACAGTTAAATACTGTTTGTTGCGGAGAACTAATATATATGCAAGTATGTATTAGGTTTTGCGAACCTAGTAACAAATTAGTTCGGTTGTGACCAGAAGGATAAACCAAAGGCAGCATGAACGGAAAGTATAATCTCATGCACATTCGTTTCGTGCTTACTGGCGAAATGAATGATGTCATGCTTACCGCGAAATGTGAAAACTGATATCGATCAAGGCCAGAGTGTATTGATTATCTGGAGTAACAGGTGTTCAGACATAGTTGCAATTCTTAATGGCGGTGAACTTTAGCATAGATTGATAGTCATAATGTTTGTACCATGTACTGACATGGAAAACATAGTGTTTGTACCATGTACCATTTCGGTACAATAATGTTGGCAGCGGTGACTAACACAATAGCCATAGTGTTAGTATCCTTTGCGAGACTCGGTATATATATTATATAGTGTGAAGTTAGCGTTGAAGTCGCATTGTCGTAGACTTTATATGACAAGCTCGCTTCACTATTGCGGGTTTGCACATCCGTCTAAGGAGATTGTGCCGTCCAATTATCCCACATTCTTGACCAAAATATGTAGTGGTTAAAAGGGCGTAATACCGGCTCCTACTGATGAGTAATCCAAAGAATGAAAGCAATGTCATGGTTTAACTGGTCTTTCGGGTAACCAGAAACCAGAATTTGTTATTAGCAGTGATGCATTGATAAAATTAAAGTTAACTTAAAATAAACCAAACGAGATCAACTGGGTGTATCAATTGATAACCTACTTCAACTACCTTTAACTTTTACGAATGCGCTCTGCAATTTTATAAACAGAATTTTGAAGGATGGCAAAAAACCTATCGTTATTCTAATGATAGTAGCTTAAGCGTTGCCAAACGTAAGTAAGCCAAATTGTACTAGTGATTATAGACTAATCTCCATTATCCATTCATTTTTTGAAGATAATAGAACGAATGATACTAGATCATTTAGAATGTATGTTGCCGGTTGATTTTGATACAAGACAACATGGCTTTAGGAAGTATAGATCGACAATTACTAATAAGCTTTTTATGTTGAAACATGTAATTTCACTAGATCAGAAAAAGTTAGATGCACTAATTGTATTTGTAGATATCGCAAAAGCTTTTGACATTATATCATTTGGTGCGATTTTGAGGGCGATTAATTCATCGAATTTTGATCAGTAGATATTTAAATTACTCAGATATTATTTAAATAATAGAAAATTTAGTATTCAAGTAATTGATTTAAGATCAAAACCGCACAAAGTAAGACGTGGAATTCCACCAGGATGAAGTTTGGGGCAACTTTTATTTAAAATGTTATTCGCACATTTGGAAACTAAAATTCTTATTGGTCGAGTTTGCAAATTTTCTGATGATTTTAAAATAATCCTTCCAATGAATCCGAAAAATATCGAGTTTTTAGAATATGATCTGACACAAGATTTGTATGACCTAAATACTTATTTGGTAATACTAGAGCTGAGAATAAACAGTAAAAATACGAAAGCATTAAAAATAGGTAATGGAAAAAAAATTAATTATGTCTATTTGCATGACGCTGTGATATATGATGTTTTTTTGATCAAATTTGAACAAGATATTAAGGATTTACGCATAAATATTAAAGTACAACTTCTGCTGTGAGACATATTGAATGATTAGTTAGCAGTGCTAAGAAGGGTGGGCACTAATAAATAGAAGTATCTTGGAACCCGATCTGGAAATTTGGCATTCTCTCCTCTTTTTGGGGGAAATGTTGCGGGAAAGCTTTTCGCCTCTTCGAAAATTTACAAAATTTACAATCAATTGCCTAAGGGGCTTAGAGAAACGCCTCCATCTAAGATGTCTTTTAAAATTTTATGTACTGAACTGGAAATAATCTACAATCCTGCTGATCTTTTTAATTTTGAATATAATAATACTTTCTCGCGGTTGAATAATAGACAAGGATACTTGTGATTAGCAACATACCTTCTTGAGATTTTTATTTCCACGTTCTGTATTATTAAATTGAAATGTTATGCAGTGTATACATTATGTTAGTCAACAATACATATAATCAATTGCTAGTCATGATTCTCATTTTTTGCATAATGCTACACTCGAATTATACCTTAATTTTTCCTATT
>JAQBSW010001342.1:0-137897 GCA_029291075.1 Eudiplozoon nipponicum | reverse complement strand
TAGGAGCCTGTATTACGCCCTTTAACCACTATATATTTTGGTCAAGAATGTGGAATAATAGGAAGATATACTACAACGTTGTGTAGTTTCGGCTCTTCATTTTTGAAAAATTTATACCAATTAATGTTTGTGGACTTGATTATATATTCTACATTCTGTTCGAGAAAATTAATTTTTTAGTTTTTCCTCTAGGAAATCAGTTGAAAAGATGGAGTGGAAGCGCTTTGTTGCGAATTTAAAATTATTTAAAAATTATTATCAAGTAATATTTTTTTGTGTTTGTTCAATTATTCAAATTTTGAAAGAAAAAATTTTTAATTTCGGCCATTTTGTTATTGATGGGATTATTGGTGCAATTAAAGGTATTGGGTAATTTCTAAGGGTGTCTAACGCATTATTATATTGGAAACTTGAATTTTTTATTATTATTTACAACGAATATTTAACTTTAATTTACACTTATTTTATTTTGTCTTAGGTTACAAAATTCAGAAACAGTTGTGCATTTCCGTATATAAATTAATTGCAGATAATTGGAATAAAATTGTCTGATAAAATGTTTAATCTATTGTTTGTTCTTTTAATTGTCCGCCAAATTCATTAATCGTATCTTATTAATAAATTAGAAATGCCCCAGAGAATAGCGGCATATCAACCGTGCTAAGGGTAATAAATAAAATGAATTTACTTTGTAATATTCTATGACAAACATACTGATGATACGCGATTGCTTTAAACAAAATCTAAAATGGCCTTCAATATAATAATAATAATAATAATAATAATAATAATAATAATAATAATAATAATAATAATAATATAAAAGATAATGACAACAACAATAATAATAAAAAGAGAATAATAATAAATGATAATAAATATCACAATGCTAATATTATTAATAACTATAATAATATTAACACTAATAATGATAATAAAACCGAATAATAGAAATGCTAAATAATAATTACTATTGTTTTATACATATTAAAATAATAAAAATTTTAATCGTCATCTTGTTTAAATTATCGTAATCTTTATCATAATTTGATACTTTGTGTGGTAATGCATACGTCGTGAATATTAAATAAATTAATTAGAAAACTAATATGAAAAATTTTGTTAAATATTGGTTGGATATTTATGGTTATGCACACAGTGAACAAATAGTAACATCTTGATAAATACGGTAACTTGCAACATTTTATAGCTAGTAAGTCACTTTTATCCACCTGGACTCAGCGAAACGTGTTTGTGTTTCAAGCAAGTAGCGATGCTTCCTTTGTACCAAACGCATAATCACTACAAAAACGCCTATACAATAATGCTTTTAATCGTGTGTAAATTTATGTTGAATTATGTAGGTGTGTTCGTAGATAAGAAAGTAATTTTCAGTATACTTAAAATGTCAATAAAATCTCTGTCTCACACACTACTTAGGACTAAATAGGATTTATAATATTTTTCTATGTTAACCATAGTTTGCAGATAGGGCCACGTCACCAAGACTCAAGTGGTACATCCATTACACAAATCACCTTTGAGAAACTTTGAATTTTAATTGATAAAAGGCTTAATGTGATGTTAGTTTGTGTGCATGGCATAACTTGATTGCGTTATAGTCAGCTCATTTATATTTTAGCTCTAAGAAACTATGCGTAGACGAGCTTTCAGAGAAAAAAATCCTATAAGCGACTTTGGCTTTAAAGAAATGGCCAATCGCAGCCAGTTTTATTGATTGAATTAGCTCAAAACTACCAGTTACTTAAAATATTAAATTCTCTATCATATGTATAAAAATAGAAGGCTATATTTCGATCAATTGTTGTTATCATTTGCTTTGCACGTATGCACTAACGCTGAGAATAACAAGCGGGAGTTTGACTGGTGACGATATTTACTGGAGCATAACATGCGTCACCATTCGTACAGAATTCTCTCTTCTGATTATCCCGGTTCTCAAACAGTTCAGTAGTCAAGTGCTCATTTGTCAGGTATATGACCTCAAGCTCTAATGGATTACACTTTGTGGGAAAATGTACCAACCGCATATGTCCTTAATCTCCAGTTGATCACACTTTGTGAGAACATTTATCCTCCGCTAATGCTTAAACGCATGTATGTATTTGGCAATCGAAATTAATTGAATTGATTCAGACATCGATCCGTTTAATTATATTTAATATTATCGCGTTTGGTAGGAAATTCAATCTAAATGACAGCGGGTTTATCATTATTGGGCAACTGGCTCATTAAATCTTCAAGCTAGTGATAATTTATCGTACATTTGTTGCACGAGCGGTGATAAAAATACATTTTTCAAGGTTTTGTTCGTGACATAATCACCTAACTAATTATATGCATACATTTTTCAGTATATAAAAAGTATTGTATAGTGTAGAAAAGGCAATTAATCCAGTAGACCATTTTCGTCCTTATTTTTAATTCATCACGTACTGTTTAGAATCTGCTACGGACAGGCCTCGAACCTGGGCACGTCTGTTTCGGAATCTGATGCTCTAACCAATAGGCCACCCTGCCGCACGCTGCACAAAATTTTCAATTGCACACTAACTGATGTCTTTTGGTTAGCCTTGCCTTTTAGGTAATATTATTCTTTAAGGAAGAAAATTAATACTAAATGAAGTGACGCGCTGATTTACCTGATACCGTCTTTCAAGCATCTAAAATAAAGTTTGTTATCTGACTAATTTGGCTACGATACTGGAAAGGGATTTTCACTGTCTTAGTTATTGCATCTATGTGTTGTGAAATGGGTTGCTACGTTATGGAGCCTAACTGTAATTCCAAACTTATTTTGGCAAGTTACTCACTGAATAAAAAAACCACTTTCAACTAGATGAGCAATATATATGCCAAAATTTCTTCGATTTACAGGTCATATGAACAAGTGTTACATTCACTTAGTTGTCATTTGCAAGCAATACCTGGTTTGAAATAATGTTATATCCAAACATGACGAGAGAAAAAAATTTTTTTTTTCACTGGAAATCTTTCAGATGAGCTGTAACCTTTACTTCTCACGGAAATAAATTCTAAATCAATAATGCTATATTGTGGATTGAAAGAAATACCAATACTGGCGTGAGGAGTTAATAGTATACGACACCTTATTGACAAAAGAAGCATTCCTGCTTTTGGCAGCGCTCATGAAATCTTACATTTACTAAGCATATTACGAAATTGTTATGTTCCAAGAAGTATTTTAATTCTAAGATCATCCGATGACAGGTATTGCGGCGGAAGACATTTATTTTTATACCGAAATTATCAGGGCTATTGTAAATGCAAAACATGCGCTTGCATTAATTATCAGGAACTAATTTTGTGCATGATTTTACTATACAAGGGTAGCAAAGTGAAGATTGTTACGATTGAGATTCTGATTCTATCAAACTGCTTATGGTAAGCGTTTCCAACAGCCTCCGCCAATCAATATCCAGCTAAATATCAAAAAGCTACCGAACTAATGTCGCTATTTGGACAGCGTGACGTCTAAGAAACGAAAATCTCTGTATCTTCATACTGTGTTACCTAATAGGCATAGAAATGGAATACTCCATGGACAATTCCGCTTTCTATTGTCTTGCATTTCACTTTCGCCTGGGTAAAGTTTATAGGGCTCCCAGAAAATAAACGCCAAGGAAACATGAGTAACACTGCGTGTAAAATATTCCAAATATACTTCATGGCTACGCCCATTAAGCTAAATCCTCTTTCCGCGGCAGTAAATTGCAATGAGGTAAAGTGCCCAATTAAATATTAATGACAATACAAAACAAAATCGTAGTCTAACAATTTTCAACAGGCACTTTTATTTGCTTAACTCTTTCAAATATGACTATTTAAATAATTTTAATGCTTGGTGTATACAAAATTTTGCCGGAAATCTCGATGATATTCTTAAGAAATAAATATTACCATTAAATACGATTTTCTTTTTATATTGCATAAGCGTTTTGCGGTTGCTCAATTTTTGTTGAATCTTGAAGATTCAGACATAATTGGTAGAGAATTCAAAATGTTTGAATGAGTTATGGTTTGTAACAATTAAGCGTCATAAGCATATTTTGATTTTTCTTTCATGTTTCGCTAGTCTCAGTAAATTTAAAAAAATGCTAACTATTTGTAAAAACGGAGTTTTTAAAAACAGAAAGCTTCAAACATATGAACAAAGTTGCACTTTATAAAGCATCTAATCATGCCACCAACAAGTAAAACATAAATATTGGCAAATATCGTTTAATATCTACAATTTGAAACAAAGAAGGGAAAATAATCCAACAGTGAAAAGTGTTATCATTTAATGGATCAATTTGTAGTTGATATGATTTGTTAGAAGGCGAAATAATAATACCACAGAACTCTGAATGACAAAACTTTAGTCAATTCGGCGAAATTAAAAAAAGAGTATTTGTCAATTTTACATTGTTTTGCATCGAAAAATAAGGAAATGTTTGACGTAAAAAGGACCCTGGATACTACAATAACATTCAACTTCACTTCTAAAAAGAAAACAAATTGCATGATGTGTAGACTATTTATAAAAACTCGTCTGTAGTGAATTTCTTTCATTTCTCCGACTTCGTTTTGTTATTTGATTTATTGTAGTGTCTTCTGAACCTCATAAAGCCAAATCATGACTGCAAAACAAAAAATCAAGTAGCACAGTTAAGATGTAAGTTAAGCTATGTTGTTAAGGCTGAGTTATATTTACTTTACGCATTCCTATTTGGAGAAATATTAACAGTAATCGTATAGTTAACATTGCACAAATTTAAATGAATAAAAAACAATAAAAGGCAAAAATACACGCAAGAACTAATATATACATAAATATCACAAACAGTTCTAATAAATGCTTGGCCTATTTAACTACTTACTTCAAGCTCGCAAACTTGATTTAAAGAATTGTTACCACCATCCGCGCAATCAATTATTGTTTAAATGTATTTCCTATATATATGTGTGTATGTGGCGAAAGCTGAAAACATTCAATGCTCGTGATTGCATGGAAATTGTGCAGCCGGCATTTCCAGTCAAGAACAACGTATTCGAGACTACTAAGGGTGAGAGTCGTATATCTAATTTTGCTTTCCATATATATGCAATGTGGTTTGATCCTTGCTAGTCAGTTTGCCGTTGTACTCTGATGATGATCATGGAAGATCGAAATGCGTCAGTGCGTGCGACTGGCGGTAGTTTTGTTATGTTGTTCGATGACTGATTAAATACAATGGGATTGGTGTTTACTTCATGCTCACAAACTTGATATGAAGAATACTTATACGATTCATAGATCAAAAGAGAACAAAAATGCGTTTTCGCCAAAAGTTTTAAAATTTTGGTTTATATTTTAAAACTCACGTTCTTATCTTATGATCTGCCAGGTACTAATCAAATTTTATTTTCTGGTAAAGGCATACTCTCATATGTGTCGTATGCGGGGATTAATAAGAAAATTATTGAGTGTTAACTTTGGGTAATATTGACACAAATAATTAGATGAGTGGTAGCGTGTTAAGCGGAAATATTGCATGTGAATTTGTGTAATAGTTGACATTGGAAGTCCAATGGATTATTATATATATATATATATATATATATATATATATATATATATATATATATATGACAATTGCGTTGTAGTTCTGACTATATGCATTCGTCTGCTACTTATACATTTCATATGATTTTTTGTCTATCTACGCAATTTAAACCTTCTTTCGTGATTTTCTGTTTTATCTCTTAGCTATTTTCGAAATTGCTCCCCAAATGTGTTTTGCGCGGCCTACATAAAATTGAATTGCGTGTAGTAATTGGTGAAACTTAGCTTACTGTAATAAATTAAATTTACTTCAACTGGGCAATTTAAAAAAAGGTGACGTTTTTGAATTAATATTTTTCTTCATGTTAGTTGGCTGTTTACTTGTTCCTTTGTTATTGTGAATTCGATCCGATAATTTTTAGAGGAATGCACCTCCAAAATTATAGTGGAAAGTTCGAATGCGTATTGCACCGTTTTGGTTGTTTTTGATCGGAGGCACACAATGAGGATAATGCTGACAATTCTGTTATTATAGACCCTGTTCTTGGTGCTAATTTTGATACGGCCGTGTGTTGTAAGGCATAATTAATAGTTCCACATCGAAGAATAAAAAAATGCCAATCTCCCCAATATAAAGTTGGACATCAAATTTAATGAAAGGTGTGTCATCTCTGTCCCATTTCGACGTGAAGTTTAAGTAGAGCTGTAATAGTAACCACACAAGGTGAACAGAGCTGAAACCGATCAGCCTTGCCTATCGACACTTACCTCACAAGCTCACCGGCAAGGTTCTAGCAGAAGTTATTATATCGGATAAAACAGATCACTATTTAAGTTTATAAAGCAGGCCTATAGGCAGATTCAACAAATTGTATTAGCCTTATTAGGAGCTCTTCATGTGCTCTCCTGAATTTTCCGCGGCCATTTCTGAAATCTGAGCACAACTGCTTCGGAGTTTGTGACTCTACACACTGAGCCACTACGGTGCACAATACACAAAATACTAAGGTGTATACTATATATCAAGGTAACAAAATTAATTTAAAATACTTGTTATCACTGCCTGTACAACCAAAGATCGTTAAATTATATAAATTTTCCTTTCAGTACTACATACTCAGGTAGCGTGGTGCTTGTTCTTTAATGACAGATTGGAGGTGGCTAGTTGGCAATTTAGGTCTAAAGAAATGCCATAGTTGTTTCACTTCAAGGAAGGAATAACCAAAATAACATGAGTTGTTATATAACTTCAAATTGTACAAATCGTGAGAATAAAGGGTTCAGTGGACAGATGCACATACTTTCAAGCAGACGTGTCCACATTCGAGCACTGTCCGCGGCGAATTAGGGACAGTTAGCGAGGAGTTTACATTAAGGACAAAACCGGTTTACTGGACGAATTGCTTTTTCCACATTATGCAATGCTTAATTTATAATGAAAAAATAATGTAAAATTGGATTGTTGCTTACATAAAGATCGCAACCTTGATTTAAAAATTTGTTAACATCGACCGTGCAAACATGTTCGTCTAAATGTATAAATCTTCATTTAAAAACCACTTCCACATGCAGCGTTATGTGTTTTCTATAATGACAGATGGAGGGTGGCTGGTTGGAATAATGGATCGAAAGTGATGTCACAGAGGCTCGTTTTCAAGGAAATGGTAATCAAAAGCAAAATTTTATTATATAACTTATATTTGTGTGTATTTGCGGAATGGTGGCGCAGTCGATAATCCCCAACTCGGAAGTAAATGTGCCTCGGGTCGAGTTTCAAACCCGAAATAATTCTGGAAAATACTCTAAAAGTCTCCAATATGGACGCAACCGGTATTTTAGATGAATCGCCTTTACCACCGTATACTATTCTTAGCTTATACTGTCAAAAGATATAATGGAAAAGGTGTTTATTTGATGCTCGCAAACTTGATCTAAATAAATCATAATATAGCTAATGCAATTATCACCTTGAACGATTTTGTTATCTTTTAGCACTCCTCAATAGTTGCTAGAGATACTGTGGCCGTTGATCCAAGTCGAGAGCAATTGGTTTGGAGCCACCAATTTCATTTCATACGCTGCAAAAGCCACGCATTTTAGGCTAGTTTAAAGTTTTATATCATCTGATTTCAGTGTTCATCTAATAATGGGATATTTAGGCTAGATGTATGAAAATATGGGCCAGTAGGAATTTCTTCGCGGATTAATCTTGGCTTTGATTGTCGAAAAATAAATAAATTTGCACAAATAGCTAACTTAATGCAATCTGTGATGTTCGCAGCTTAGGTGACAACATCTATGATTTTTAATATGAAGCTCCTGAATTAGATCTCTGGTTTAAAATTTTCTGACTACTACTAAGGCACGCCCAATATGACCAAAAATAATTGCGTACAAAAACTACCATTGATATCTTATAAAATCTTTAATCTCTTGAAAAAATTATGTATGAAGAAATGCATATTTACGACTACATTTATAAACTTTAATAATGATGTAGTAAAACACAATACTGGTTTTTTCACTTAACCGTTTCAAGATCTACTTTTTTAAATTAATAGGACATTAAATGTCTAATTTGTGATATGCTTACAATTTTTGAATGTCAATTATTATATGATTAAGTGAACAGTAGAGGTAGCAGGTCGTGGAGAAGGGTGCAAAGTTGTAGAATACCAAATTCGGTTAAGGTAATGAAGTTGTAGGAGATAAGTTTATAAACGCTTAAACTAGGAGGTGAATAAAGAAATTGAAGTATAAATTTGGAGGTATTAAGTTAAATAAAAGAAAGTAATGAAAGAATCTGTAAATATAATTTAAATAAAAATCAGAAAAATGTAAATCATAGAAGGTGATCTATTAGTATTAATATAAATTTGAGTCATATATAAGAGAATATTTCAGGCCCACTTCATTAGCCGATTGTCTACATATTCAATTGTGGTCTCTCACTCTGATTGACCTTCACAACCGATTAGGTTAACTTACGCTTATTTCTTTTAAATAATTCTGCTGTTACACTTATATTTTATTTTAATCAATTCTCTATTTTACCTTACCATTTTTAGGTGACAGCAAATTGTGATGCGTTTTCATTTCATACAAATTATCTGATTTCCAATCCCTGGATGCACACATATTTAAAAGCTTTAATTTGCTCCACACTGCTTACCTTAATTGAAGGCATGTGTTTTTTTCACAATAAAAAAGCATTAAAGACATCAAGGTGCCTTGGTTGTTCCGATGTAATTACGGGTTATATTGCCTTATTTCGGTTGTGTAGCTTACTGCGTTTACTCTTTATTCTTTTAGGATATTAGATTTTGTTATTTAAATCATAACTTTTCTACCTAATGTGTAAACATATAATATTCAAATAATATTAATTGCTTTAATTATATCACTTTTGTGACCCACATTTTTATATTTATTATTACAAGCTTTAACTAATCTTACATTTAATATCGCTATCAACTATCATTTGAGTTTCTTGCCGTTTAATCTTTGTAATTTTAAGTACATTTATACGATAACAGTTAAACTATTCGTCCTCAAAAAAATGTAAATTCATTAATAATGAGCAAGAAGATATTGATATTAATGTGACTCATATTAATTAGGATATTCATTGTTGTCCATATGCCTATAACTATAGAGATGTTAAGGATTTTATAAAATATATCTTCCTATATAATTGTACCACATCACTGCATTACCAGACATATAACAACTGGCAATATTTTTGTATTAATTACAAAATATTAACTATTAAAATCTTGCTATTACTTTTAGGTCAATATTTATTAAATTTGCAAGAGAGATTTTATTATATTCCAATAAAAATGTCCATTAATAATTGTTGCAAATGCGTAGTTCTTATTTTGTCTTAAACCTAAATCCGAAACAAGCACAAAGCTTCAATTAGTAAATGGTTTTTGGAAAACTTCGACAAAATCTGAACAGTCAAATGTTGATTGCAGCTAGAAGGTGTGTTTTACCTAACAATTTCGTTCTTTAAATAAAAGAAGAGTCTAACTATATTCGTGACTTTTTAATTTTTAATTCAAACTATACATGAAAAGTTGAAAAAATAACTTTGAACGTACGTTACTTTTCGTGACAGTTAACAGTTTTACCTGATCAGTGTTGTGACTAATTCCGGCTGAATTCCAATTGTTTTGTTTAAAAAAAAATTAATTCGGCAGTCTACGGCGCCTGCTAACTTCAGTTCATTAGTCGCCACAAGCATTAAAAAGACTAACTAAACCTGGATACTGAGTTGACGATAGCAGCCGCGAAGGGCTGTCGAAATATTTTTAAGAACAAGGAACCTGGAATTCAGCCTTTGTTAGTCAAAAAAAACATAAGGTGATTTTAATATATCCAGTTTTTAAATTTTCTACTTTCTTTTAAGTTAATAGAGTTACCTTTCTATTTATACTTAATCATTATTTATGCTGTTAATAAGACGAATTATGTGCAGCGAGAGCTACAAACAGCTAATGTTCGTGACTTCATGGAAAATGTGCAGCCGATATTTCTAGTCACGACCAATGTATGCAAGACTACTAGAGGTGAGAGCCGCATATCTAATTTTGCTTTCCATATATATGCAATACGGTTTGATCCTCGCTAGTCAATTTGCCGTCGTACTCTGATGATGATCATAGAAGGTCGAAACGCGTCAATGTGTTGCGACTGGCGGTAGTCTTGTTATGTTGTTCGACGACTGGTTAAATACAATGAGATTGGTGTTTACTTCAAGCTCGCAAACTTGATATAAAGAATAAGACTAATTTCAAAAAAAAACACACACTGTTTGACTTCATGAAAATTGGCAAAATGCTTATCAACTACTAAAATCTGTTCTTTTCAATTAGTGATTTGCAAATTTTTCATAGGCTGCGTTCAATTCCATGTAAAAGATATAAATTCTCATTAAACTTTTAATCACTAAGCGGCTCGAGAGAAATTCCTCTAGTCAACTTTAAGTTGAAATATATTTGTGCCGATGAATGGTTCAAAATTATTCAAAGAGTGAAGTTAAAGTATAACTCAGAACTTTTAAGAGGACAACACTATGTTGTTGTGTTTGCATGCACCCGACAGGCTTCCAGGTTTTCGTGCAATTTGTTACATTTTGACTCGGTTAAGTATTTTGGCTACGTGGTTTTCTTACTTTGTCTTATTTTTAAAGGTCAAATTCTAAATGAGTGTTCAATTAGCTATTATATTCTTCTTTCAATTTTTATGCAATAACATTGTGAAAGTAAACTGAATTATATATAAAAGCTTCTGTTATATAATATAAACATATACATTTAAATATCTGATAAATAATTAGAAATAAGATTATACATTTTTAAACCTTCTTTTTGGACTAACTAACGTATACTATTCACTAAATAATAAATAAGTCCAACAGGTAAGGAGAACTGAAAATTGGAAGAAGGGAATTTGAATCGTAAGAATATATCCAATCCTATAAGATATTATAATCCGTATACCATTTTTTGTTTGACATAAGGATTGCGGCTCTTTTAAAAGTTCATTCTGTTTAACATTAATTTGGTGTATATATTCCGAATTTGACAGTATTAATAAATAAATATTCGAAAAAGAAATTAACAATAGCTTGTGCCATAAAACACTGTGGTAATTTTTGACATATTTTGCCAATAACAGGCACTTTGTATGTCATTGAGTATTGAGCAATTAAATTTTTATAAAGAGAAACAGAAACGCTTAAAAATATTGAATGAGAAGTTATGATCAAGTTATAATGCGATCATCACTGAAATTACTAAGATTATTGATTTTTACTATTTGTATTCTTTCTGGAATATGAAATTTTTATCACGTCAGATTGTAGTCTCATATAACAGCTAACCGTCAGAATTCATGCAGGTAAAGTGATTATAAGTTTATTAAAGAATTTATTTTGTTTGAAATAAAGGACTAAAGTATGCATTCGTAAAATGGAGTGAACTAGACTATTTGCTAACATTGCTTGCATAGATATTTCGTTGGTTCGTTGCGTACAATTCGCTCTTACTATTGCGAAGCAAGTTAACATGAAACATATACGCTTTACGTCTATTACTAATGCCGAATTTGGTATCTGTTTTCGGTCGAAAATACATCCTGACTCATTATTAGGTAGGCCACTCCTAACAAATAAATGCTCAAATGATTTACTCATGTAATATGAAATACACTAATATATTTTGACGTTGAAGGAGTTGCCTTGATGCGCACCTGGAATAATTGTAATTACCTGATCTGCGTTTTGACTAACGCAGCTTTCATTGTTCCAGTAATTTTCTTTCATCAAAATATTTCGGCCTTGCTTACCGTAGGCCTTCATCAGTTGCATTTCACGAAACAAATGAAGCAAGTGTGTTATTTCTAATGTGTTATATCTAATGAAAGAGGAAATAACACACTTGCTTCATTTGTTTCGTGAAATGCAACTGATGAAGGCCTACGTTAAGCAAGGCCGAAATATTT
The DNA here is from genome assembly GCA_029291075.1 of Eudiplozoon nipponicum. Classification (NCBI taxonomy): domain Eukaryota; kingdom Metazoa; phylum Platyhelminthes; class Monogenea; order Mazocraeidea; family Diplozoidae; genus Eudiplozoon; species Eudiplozoon nipponicum. Next base: position 125,818 of record JAQBSW010001342.1, on the reverse strand, counting down.
TGATGAAAGAAAATTACTGGAACAATGAAAGCTGCGTTAGTCAAAACGCAGATCAGGTAATATTTTGACGTTGTTTGAATCAAACGAGCAAGCTTAAGAGGAACACCAACAGTATTTCGTCTACGCAATAGCCTAGTGACTATTTTCAATCTTCTATGATCATCAAGAGAGAAAAGGGGAAGCCTGACAAACAATGATCAAACAGTAATACAAATTTCAGTTGTGAAAAATCATGTATACGGCTTTGAGCCCGTGTTGTCACTCATCCATTTTAATTGATGGTAAATCGAGACTGCGCAATTTAAGTTTAGTCACGACAATCTTATTTTTGAAGGTTGTGATACGCATTTATAAATCATACAATTAAAAAATCACTGATTGCCTGAGTGGTAACAAAAATTCATTAAATCTATTTGCAGGCTTGAGATGGAGACCAATCGAACTCTATCTAACCAATCGCATAAATTAGCATAGCCAACGTCAGTCACACGTAAAGACACGTTTCAATGTTTAATGGTCTTCATCAATGCTCGATGGGAATTAACTTTCAATGATAAAACCGAATTGCACATTTATGATATGAAAAATCATATATATATATATATATATATATATATATATATATATATATATATATATATATTTCTCATCCTTAGTAGTCAAGAAAACTTCTAATTTGCCAGTAAATTTCAATTATACAATTTTTATGTATTCGGATGGTATAAAACGCATGTCTGCCGGGAGCTTCCAAAAATTGATATTCTAAATGTAAAGAAATTTTTCAGCCAATAACTTCAGTCGAGTAAAACTTATATGATACCATTAGAGATAAAAGCCACATAACTTACTTCCCATGTCTTATATATGCAATGCAGTTTGATCCTCGTTAGTGTCAAATCTTTGCAGGCTTAACACACACTTGCAAGATTTTAATGATATATTGCACAATTGCAGACGTGTATTCAACATCTGATCTGGAACCGGTATTTAAATGTCTGGCCGATTTTTTTACACTAGTTTATCGACACCTGGCGCCTGTACATCGATAAACAATATTTCAAGTCTACATTAATGACAGATTTTCTTTAATTGCTAGTTAATTCTGAAGAGCTTTCATATAAACATGCGTAGTTTAACTATATTATATGTGGGCGTTAAAGTCAGTTCACCTATTTTCTGCTATTCTGAAAACGGCGTCACAGTAAATGGACTGTTCAAGTAGTTTTTCCATGTTTTTCTTTTAAAGTAATCTTAAAAGTTGACTCATTAAATTGTTCAGGTTGGTCATCAAACATTAAAACATTTTTTGCTTTACTGGTGTTTTCATTCAAATATGTTCTATCTGGTTTATAAGTTCTTTAAGAAGTCGCAAACCGTAATTAATTCATTCTGAATTGGTGCAGAACTGCTAAAATGAAAATTCTATGCAGACAAAGTTGATTCTTGCTTAAATGCTCTTTTTGTATAACCAAAAACATCTTTTAGATTCACACATAAAAAAGCTACACAATACTCTTTCTTCTGTTCAAACGTAAACCTGATGTAAACGTGGGCCTTGTAAGTACACTGACTCAGGATATTTACTGCGAAATAAATTTCATCAATAAAAAAAATATATTGGTACATCTTTATGATTTATTCCTTTATTGATGTGTTCTAAATTTAGCCCCAAAAAGTCTCCCTAATACTGGAAATAGAGGACACCATTTTAATACAATTCTCCGGTACATTATGCTATTCGTGTCTATTAAAAGTACGTTTACATAGTGTTTGACTTTGAACCAGGGTTGTTAATATGTCTAGATCAATTTCAGGAGCTATAACAGTCAGTTCATGAAAAGTTGTAATTAAGGACGAGTTCGGCCTACTGGATGATTGCCTTTTACTGAAAAAGGTATATGTAAAATGAGATTGATGATTATATAATGATCTCATTCTTCATTTCAATGATACAATGTACAAAATATTATTAATTGAAAAAATTCTTTGGTGCTTCCTAGTTATTTTATTGATTTATACTTGCGATAGATTAAGCACAACTTCGTCAATTTCTCTCAGTAGGAAATCACTTACGCCCCATATTTTCTATTCTATTTTTTATATCTTTAATATTATTACATTTGATTTCTTCCCAAGCGAACAAAAATTTCAGAAACTGCACTCTTGCCAAAAATAAAATTTCCATCTCTTATCTGCGGAAGGTCTTTTGTATCTATATATGGGAAATGTTGCAAGAATTTGATAAGAGCTCATCAAAAAATGGGAAAATATCATGACATTTGGGAGGCTAATCTAAGTATAATGAACTGACAACATTACGTAGTTTAATTATGTTTATAAGATATATATAGCGAAGAATCGTTGCAAACTTAATTTTATTATTAGTTTGAAAGATATAATTATATTAATTCAGTGTTTAGTGCGTGAAATGAACTAAGCCAAATGATGCCATACTGAGAAAAAGTTTTAATTTGCACTTTGAATTATCAGGAATACATTCCAAGGTAACGGACATAAAGAGATACAACTAAATTTTGAAACCTTACGGTGAACTTGTATTTGGTATTGAGGTAAAATTATGTACTGAATTGTAAGAATATACTTTGTACATCTGATGCATGGCTAAATGTTAATATTTCTTTATATTATCATTGTATAAATATACACTTCTGTATAAATTTGATTTGAGGGGCTTAAATAATTACTTATTACTATCAAAGTATATTCAGTCTCCAATTATAGAAACCGAGGTCTAAACGAAACACGTACATTAAGATAAATGCGCTACCGGAACGTAGAAGCCATCCATCTAGCCAGAACCGATCGTTCAATTGGTTCATTAACACGAGGTGAAATTATTGCCAAAGAAACTAAAAGTAAGCGTTTAAAGCAAAATTTTATCAACTGATCATTTACAGTTTTCGATCTTGAAGTAAACACCAATTCCATTGTTTTTAACCAGTCGTAGAACAACAAAGCAAAACTACCGTCAGTCACTCCTGCTGACGTGTTTCGACCTTCCATGATCATCATAAGAGTACGACAGCAAACTGTCTAGCGAGGCTCAAACCACGATGCATAAATATGGAAAGCAAAATTAGATAAGCGGCTCTCACATCTAGTAGTCTCTCATATATTGTACTTAACCGGAAATGCGGGCAGCACAATTTCTATGCAGTTACGACCATTAACTGTTTGCAGCTTTGGCAACACACACACACACACACACACAAACATATATATATATATATATATATATATATATATATATATATATATATATATATATATAAGCAATACATTTAAACATTAATTAATTGCGCGGATGGTGGTAACAATTCTTTAATTCAAGTTTGCGATCTTGAAGTAAACACCAATCACATTGTATTTGACCAGTCATCGAACAACATATCAAAACTACCACCAGGCGCACACACTGACGCCTTTCGACCTTCCATGATCATCATCAGAGTACGACGGCAAACTGACTAGCGAGGATCAAACCGCATTGCATACATATGGAAAGCAAAATTGGATATGCTGCTCACACCTCTAGTGGTCTCGTATAAGTTGTACTTGACTTTGCAGTAATTCTTTAAATCAAATTTGCGAGCTTCAAATAAACTCCAATCACATTGTATTTAACTAGTCGTACAACAATATGGCAATTTTGTTCTATCTGTTTAAATACAATGAGATTGGCGTTTGATTCAAGCTCGCAAACTTGATGTAAAGTATAGGTACCACCACCCGCGCAACCATTGATTGTTTAATAGTTATTTGAGGCTTTTTAGAATATATATTCGTAAAAGCGCACGAATATGACATGGTGATCTTTTCGAAACTTTACTGAAGCTATTTACTGCACAGACTGAAACTTTGTTGTGGTAAAGCTAACGACGCTGATCATCAAGAAATTTTTATAATTTGAGAACTTCACGATGTTGCGTCACACTTTTACTAGTTCAACATAATTGTACATGTTGCAGGTTTTGCGCGATTTATGAACTTTTAATGATGAGTTGACAGTAAGCGTTAATAAGTTGTGACCATTCAATAACTAGACGTAGAACAATATAGCAATGTTGTTATACGTCTGGTTAAATACAATGAGATTGGCGGGAAATAAGCACCAATGTCATAAAACTGTCACAGATTACGTTTCATTCTATTGGGATTTGTGACTTGGAATCAGATATTCATATCTTGAACTTTAATCGCAAAACATTCACCTTTTTCGAACTGCTTAATTCATAATCTTTCTGGTAATAAAAGTTATGCTTTAAACTAACCACTATTTCTCACCTACTTACCATTACATATTAAAAGCAAGATTGAAATGCCAAAATTCATTGTCGAACATCAATTTATCTTAAAAACACTGAGTTATAATAAAAAATTCTTATGCGAGTATTTAAACTTAACGCTCATATCTTAGGTGCTCATAATTTGTTGCATTACACCATTTGATGAACTGACAGACAGTCCGAACAAAATCTGCGACTTTCACTGAACATTCACAGAACGATGGCACGGTATCAAGCAATGGAATTTGGATATCAACGTTGCTTTACCTGTTCATGAAGTTTTATGCGTCCTAAGATTTTTGATTCATTCACAAATGCAGCTAATTTAGTCAATCTGTGATGTAAATTTTAGCTGAATACCTTAAAGATATCAATTATATCTAACTTGACAATGTTTTGCAGGTTAATTTGACCCATATTTGTTATGTAAAAATCTCAGTTTATGGCGTCAGACTACTTGTTTATACAAGTAGGCTATTTTCCAAATGGTTTACAATTAAAAATTAAACTACTATAGACAGCTTTCTCTGAGTGTTTTCTGAGCCCTTCTGAGTACCACTGATAAAGAAAATCATAGGCGATCTATTATGAAATAAAATTTTTAAATGCAATTAAGCCAATCAGTTCAGGTGTCTAGTTTGCGTTCTAATGTTTTATCGAAAGTATTATCTCAATACAAATAAAATTACTTTCCCTGTTTTAAATTAAACGAAGTATGTTAATTGATTACAGTTAAATACTGTTTGTTGCAAAGAAGTAATATATATTAGGTTTTGCGAACATAGTAACAAATTAGTTCAGTTGTGACCAGAAGGATAAACCAAAGGCAGCATAAACGGGAAGTATAATCTCATGCACATTCGTTTCGTGCTTACTGGCGACTCATCAGTAGGAGCCCGTATTACGCCTTTAACCACTATATATCTGGTTGAAGAATGTGGAATAATAGGACGGTACAATCTCCTAGACGAATGTGTAAACCTGTAATAGTAAAGCTAACATAATCTAAAGTCAACGACAGTACGACTTCAATGCTAACTCACACTATATAATATATATACCGAGTCTGTAAAGGATACTAACACTATGGCTATTGTGTTAGTAACTGATATCTTTTTTGAAATCGATGAGTACCGGATACTAACACTATGGTTTCCCAGTCGGTACATGATACCAACCTGATGGATATAAATTTATGCTAAAGTTCACCCAAATTGAGAATTACAACAATTTCCGAACACCAGTTACTCAAGTTAAACCATACACTCTGGCCTTCATCGATATCAGTTATCACATTTCGCGGTAAGCATGACATCATTCAATTCAATATATTGGAGTTAAATACTGTTTGTTGCAAAGAACTAATATATATGCAAGTATGTATTAGGTTTTGCGAACCTAGTAACAAATTAGTTCAGTTGTGACCAGAAGGATAAACCAAAGGCAGCATGAACGGAAAGTATAATCTCATGCACATTCGTTTCGTGCTTACTGGCGACTCATCAGTAGGAGCCGGTATTACGCCCTTTAACCACTATATCGTCTAGGAGAATGTACGTCATATTATTCCACATTCTTCTACCAAATATATAGTGGTTAAAGGGCGTAATACCGGCTCCTACTGATGAGTCGCAAGTAAGCACGAAATGAATGTGCATGAGATTATACTTTCCGTTCATGCTGCCTTTGATTTATCCTTCTGGTCACAACTGAACTAATTTGTTACTAGGTTCGCAAAACCTAATAAATACTTGTATATTAACTGATGTTTTTATCAAAAGCTAAATTTTTTAAAATTATTGGCATAATACTTCAAATGCGTACAAATAAATGGCGAAATAATGTACGTTGAAGCAATTTGGTTATTCGTCAATTGTCGCAGAAAATTTGATACGTTGGACTAAGAACGTTACACGCCTTAACGCCTTGCGTTTCTCTGCAATATATTGATCGCTACTACCTACCCTGTTTAACTGCATTTGGAGTTCGCAATCCGCTCATTCAGAGTGTAACGAGTAACTGTTGCAATAGGCTTATTTCTAGGTAGATTGATTCAACTGTCTATTTAGCCTTACTTATATAGATAGATACTAAGAATCCTTAATTTGTACATGGTACTTAGTTATCTATCACTCAGGGTGTTTACTGCTGACCAGTTTGATATCGGAGAAGATGGACTAATGGTGTCGAACCTAGAAAAGTTTGCTTCTTGTCAAATTTATTCATCATCTAATAAAATGTGGCTCTGTAATGCATATCGTTAAGTCTATTTAAAAAATAATTGTTACTAGATATTTAAAATAATAAATTGCATCCATTTCTCAACAATTAAATAGGTATCCAGGTGCGGTTTTGAAGTGCCACATTTTCATGAAAAAATAAAAGTAAATAATACTATTCAACATGTCTGAATTGTATGAAGCCAGTCTCTTCATGCATTGAGACTTCACTTGCTTTCAGGATGCCATACTTCAGACCTCAAGAGCTAGGAAGATGTTTTTAATTACGTACGTATTGGATGATATAATTGCCGTTTAACATAATAATATGTAATTGAAATGTAATGAAAGTTTATAGTTATATATAAATACACATATTTTTGTAAACTAACCATTTAGACAAATAGTTGTCCAATCCATCTTGTTGAACATGGTTTCAGCCTTATCGTTTAATTTGCCAGATTGCTGTGGGCAGTGATATAGCCCAAATTCACTTTGGTTAAGACCACATATTAGATTCCAGTCACCAGGAAAATTTGCAAATTGCTTGCAATTCTAGCTTTCATGAAACTATGCTTAAAAAATCTTTCAATAATTTTGTCATTGGCTATTGAAGCAAATAACATTTGACTAGAGATATCCGTGTCTTCGTATTATATATCATGACGTTCACCATACGATTTGTAATTGTAATTACCTGTTGAACCACAACAAGTTGCCTCGTCATGCCCTAGACGACTCGTCCCAATGGTCCGACTTCTATACTGTAGGTATAGTTTGGCCAATACGGCTAGACCGATTGCCCTTTTTTCCCTTAAAGAGTTCTAACCAAAAAATGCAGATTTTAATAACAGGCTTTAGAGGAAAAGATTGATCAATAATTATCGGATGATATGAAAACATCACATACTTCTTCAAACAATAATTATTAATGAACGACGTTTATATAAAAGCCAAAAAATATAATTTTGGCCTTAAAAGCAAAAATTTACTTAACAAAAACATAATTTGATAGGTCATGTATACAACACTCTCTATCCGTCTATGCCATTTTGGTCGTCTGGTTGACCCAAATAATTGATGAATTAATCAAATAAATATGAACACAATATACAAACCTAAACCAAAGTACAAATATGAGACCCCAATTAAATAGTTTAGAATTCATATAGCGTGTGCGAAATAAAATGGAGCACGAAAAGTTACATTAGCTAAGTGTAGTAGTAAAACAGAACAAAATAATTTCTAACGCTAATCTACAACTGGACAGTTAAAAAAAAGCACAATAAAATAGTATAAATAGTATACATATAATCTAAGTTTTAAACATAAAACAAAATTAAACGCATAACCATGATTTTTCAAGCAAACAGTACGACATGTATTTTTACTAACATACGCTGATTTAGCCAGGAAGACAGCTGGATGTATTTGCATTAATACTTCATATTTCCACTTCGACAGAGAATGCTGACACGCCATAGTAGGTAGCTACACCTGAACAACGGCTCGACTCCAATTGACCATCTTAATTAGTAATCCTCTTTTACCGTCATTACGTAGATCATGGCAAACCAGTTGCAGCGCATATAGCACAACTGACTATTTAAAATAAAAGCATTTTATACTTTTTGGCATTCGAATCACGTCAGTTCACGATGGATGTTATTTACTGTCCCGCAGTATACAAATATCAACAACCAAGGTGGTGCTGCAGGTCTCTTTTAAACATAAATTCGCCAAATTAATAATTGGCAGATGGAATATTTTGTCCATCATGTTATCAAAACAGACCAACTAGGTTGTTTTACATCGCTTTTCAATAGAAGGTCATCAAATCAGCGCCAGAGAGAATAGCTTATAAGCGTGTCATTTTAATACCTCTTCTGGCAAACGGGATAAATATAATCCAGATTTGAATTCGGCAACAATTTGGATAGGCCTCACAACCTTTTCCAACGTAAAGCAGAATAATAACGAACACGACCCACTTGCACGTTGTTGAATTAGCTCTATCCTTAGAATTCCAGCTTAACTCATTATTTAATGGCCCAGTCTTTTTTAATCCACCACATATTGTTACATCAGCATTTATCTGGATTCACCCCATAACCTTAGTTCTATGCTAAAGGCAACTTTGCTTTTATCACTTGTAAAATCAACGCAATATTGCAAACGAGTAACCCAGTTACTATAATCACGTTTGCGATCTTGATATAAGCACCTGACCCATTAATTACATCCATATGTCAATATAAACTAAGAATTGTATAGCATAGGAAAGGCAATTCATCCTTTCACGTACTGGCCAGAATTTTCCGCGGATATGGCTCGAACCTGGGCAGGTCTGCTTGGGAATCTTGTGCTCTAACCACTGAGCCACCCTACTGTACACTAAGTACAATTTTCAGTTATATACTAATTCATGTAATTTGATCCGTCTTTTTCTTTTAATTAGAGCTCGTATTTAGACCCAAAGTTCCAACTAACCACCCCCAATCTGTCATTACTGAACAGACAAAACATTACATGGGGAAGTGATATTGAAATGAGCATTTACATAATTATACGAGCATTGGTTGCGCGGGAGGTAAAAACAATTATTATAATCAAGTTTGCGATAATGATATAAGCTCCTGACCCATTAATCACTTACATATGTCAGTATAGACGAATCATTGTTTATTGTAGAAAAGACAATTCATCCAGTAGACCGGTTTCGTTCTTATTGGGATTTCATCATATGATAGCCAGAATTTGCCGTTAACAGAGCTCGAACCTGAGCACGTCTGATTCAGAATCTGCCACTCTAACCACTGAGCCACCTTGCCACACACTACACACAATTTTCAGTTATATACTAATAATTGTAACTTGGTTAGTCATTTGTATCTTTTTTGTGGAGATCATATGGCATCTATTTAGACCCAAAGTTCCAACTAGCCATAGCAATCTAACATTATTGAACAGACAACACACAACGTGTAGACGTGGTATTGAAATGAACATTTTTATAATTAAACGACCATTGGTTGCGCGGGCGGTGTTAACAATTACTAAAATCATGGTCAATCATGAAATTATTTACCTACAGTATAAATAATAATTTAATAGTGTAGAAAAGGCAAAACATTTAATAATTAAACGAATATTGGTTGCGCGGGTGGTGATAACAATTATTATAATCAAGGTTGCGGTCTTGATATAAACACCTGACCCATTAATTTCTTACATATGTCAGTATAAACTAAGAAAGACGAAACCGGTCTACTGGATGAATTGCCTTTTCTACACTATACAATTCTTAGTTTATACTGACATATGTAAGAAATTAATGGGTCAGGTGTTTATATCAAGACCGCAACCTTGATTATAATAATTGTTATCACCACCCGCGCAACCAATGTTCGTTTAATTATATAAATGTTCATTTCAATACCATTTCCCCATACAGTGTGGTGTCTGTTTAGTAATGACAGATTGGGGATAGTTAGTTGGAACTTTGGGTGTAATTGATGCCATGTGAGCTCCACCTAAAGGAAAAATAGACTAACCAAGTTACATTAGTTAGTATATAACTGAAAATTGTGTGCAGTGTAGTGTGCGGCAGGATGGCTCAGTGGTTAGAGCGCCAGATTCCGAAGCAGACGTGCCCAGGTTCTAGTCCTGTCCGCGGCAAATTCTGGCCAGTGCATGATGAGTTCCCAATATGGACGAAACTGGTCTACTGGATGAATTGCCTTTTCTACACTATACAATTCCTAGTTTATACTGACATATGTAAGTAATCAATGGGTCAGGTGTTTATATCAAGACCGCAACCTTGATTATAACAAAACATTTAATAGACCGATTTCGTCTTTCATATCAATAAAACTTCTGCGTGTATTGTGATGTTTGTTAAATAATGACAGATTGGGGATGGTTAGTTGGAACTTTGTGTCTAAATGGATGTCATATTAACTCAATTTAGAAGAAAAAAAACTAACAGAGTTACACCATTTAGTGTATAACTGATCATTGTGTGTAGTGTGCGGCAGGGCTGCTCAGAGTACCAGATTCCGAAGCAGATGCGCGCAGGTTCGAGCCCTGTCAGCGGCAAATTCTGACCAGTACATGATGAGTTCCCAATAAGGACGAAACTGGTCCACTGGATGAATTGCCTTTTCAACACTATAGAATACTTAGTTTATACCGACATATGTAAGTAATTAATGGGCCAGTGCTTATATCAAGATCGCAATCTTGATTAAAATAATTGTTATCACCGCCCGCGCAACCAATGTTCGTTTAATTGATTGGTTGTCGCCCTTATTTCACACTGTTTCCATGTTTACATATTTCTTTCTTGGCTTTGCTTACAATTTATATATATATATATATATATATATATATATATATATATATATATATATATATATATATATGTATATAATTAGCATTTATTCTTAAGTTCTGAATAATCATTTAAAAAATAGTATAGCCACTCGCGCAATTAAAGATGGGTTAACTGTATAAATCTTCAAGTCAGTATCACTTCTGTAGGCGGTGTGTATTTCTCTAAGTGATGCCAGATGGGATATGGTATGTTTCAATTTTTGTCAAAATAGTTGCTTTCTAAGGCTGTAATTGAATAGAAGGCCACACAATTAATTTAACTTAGTATATAACTTATTATTGCATGTATGTTGTCACAGTGCGACGCACTGGATAGAGACACAGACTCTAAAGTAAATACTCCCTGAATTCTAGTCATTTTGTTTATCAATTTTATGTGGTAATCCTACTAATAAGTACGTTTAATTAGTAATAACATATTCATTATAAGTTTGTGCACCATATCTTTGGTGTTCTGATTTGTCGGAATGATTTGCACAACATAGTGATGTAGAACTTTCAATAGATTAAAAGCAACAGTAGCAAGTATCTTTTACCTGGGAAAGGCTTGCTGACAACCTTCTAGCTAGAGTAGGTCTATTAGATTTGTAACCGCGCATGGGACATATTGTGCTGAATGTTAAATTGGCGCAGAACAAAACAGGAATCTTGAAACCATCTTTGCCCTTTATAAAGTTTTTTCGGAGAATTTATTGTGCCTTTTTCTATTTGAATCTCGTTACAGTTAATGGGTTATTCTGAATACGTAAAATATATAATAATTACATGAATTATCTTACGGAGATACGACGTGCATTGTCAAGAATGAGAATAATAGATCTGTATGTGCACTAATTGCAATAAGGCTCAGCAACAGTCTTGCAGATAAAAAGCAACCTTTCGGTAAATTTATTGCAAGAAAAGGATTTACTGGTGTTTATGTTCAACTTGATCTCACATGTTCACATTCATGAAGTTTGCCAACCTTCCAAGGATGAAAAATTACGCACAAATATGGTTGGCTCAACATGTACGCATCTCGAATTCAAGTCTGTGTTTGCGCTAGAATTATTCTATGAGGTCGTCACACAGCCACTAGCCTACTACACAAGGCTTACCAGCTTCATGCAGGAATCTATAGAGAGTGTCCAACAAAACGTCACGAATCTAACGGACCTGGAGCTATATAGACAGCCTTATTTTCCGAGAGGGCACGCAAGCCTGCATCGGGTATAACTTCTTGCTGGGTAGATTACAAACAGATATTGTTCAAAAAGTAACTTACTACTCACGGTTATATTTACTGAGTTAAATTTATTCATTTTTATTGGTTTATATGTGACGTTGCCACAACATATCTTTTAAAATTAGATTTTACGTATTTGTAATCAATACTATGTCTAGTCCAAAGAAAACGTATTTTAAATATTCACTCAAAAACGATTTAGTTTACTAAGAAGCCTTTCCAGTAGTGAAATAACGTTTTAGCTCTGCAAACTTTGCCTTGTCATGGAATAACACTGCTTTGTCTTACAAACAACGTTAATTTTCTTACGATATTTTCTAACAATGTCTTCAGAACTTTGATTAAATAATCGTTCGTAAATGCTATGTTGTCTGGTACAGTTTAGTTTTATTGCACTTCTTTAGCTAATTCACTTTTCAACCAACCTACCGATTCGTCGTTATATTCCATATTGACTTTAGAGAAAATGGAATCCTAATTTTTTCCCTTCTAAAACCCTTTTTCATTTTGCTAAACTCATTCTCATGTAGAAATTATAATTTTGTCAGTTTCAAGTCTGCTGAATCAACGACGTTTAATTGTCAGTCACTGTCCAACACAACCGTACATATCCCTACTTTTGATGTGTTTATCAATCTGTTTGGATGTGTGGTTGAATGACTATTGCTGATAAAAATGAAAATTCTTTTTATTATTAATAAGGAATAAATATACCGAACTTAATTTTAATTAGTTTTCAATCTAGCAACATATTTACTGAATTAAAAGAGGAAATAAGTAAAATTTTATCTTTTAATGAATTACAATTTTGTCAAAGTCTGAAATCTAAGTTGAAAAGTGAAATACAACAAAAGAAAGATATGAGTAACTGCTGTCGACACAATAATGTTCAAGATTTAATGTCTGCCTTCTGTCCAATCTAGATCGCGTTTCAAACGCGATGCCTGACATGAGAAGCAGAACGTGTACAATACACAATCACGAGCAATTGACCCCTAAAATAAGGAAAAAATAGAATTAGATACCAATGTGTCAAATATAATAAAATTTAATAATTTATTATATATATATATATTGCGTTAAATAATTTGTACTTGATATATATACGTGGTTTTAAAATATTTTTTAAAGAACAGATCATGCTTCTTTATGGCGTATTATATCGCCTCGAATTTACGTTCACACAGTCAATTAGAAAATTTACATTATTTAAAGGACAATTGAAGTTAAATTGATTTTTAAACTATTTTTACAGAAAGTGGTAGATAAGTGTCAATTTGCAAGTTGCGATACGTATTAATAATGTAATTGCAAAAAAATCCGCGCTTTGCTTATCCTCGTAGTTAAGACAGTATGACAAAGTGAAATAATGGCGATATCGCTATAATTAAAATTATGAATATGGGCATTATGAAATCAATCGTGAGTAGTTTAAAGGAAGCCAAAATATTAGCAAATTCACTTCGACATAACTAGCACGAATGTCTAATATATTCTCGTCGAAAATAGTTAAATAACATTAGACTTATGAATGTACGGATTCCCGTTGGAACATTCAGAATTATCTTGAAACATTCTACGTACCTTCGTACATCCTAGGCTATTTTTACGTAAGTACAATATGCTACTTTGAGTACCATAACAGAAATATTCTAATTTTATGATTGGCGAAAGTTTTTAATTTTTATGTACATGCCCTCATGTTCCTTTTAATGAGATATATGCAACAAATGTTAAAACTATGTTATTTATAACTTCTTTAATTCTCTGAAGCCATAACCATAAGAAACAACATAAATATTAACAAATAGCTTTTGAAATAGACGGAAATCCAACGAAAAATGGATTAGTAATATGTTAATTACATCCGATTTGTAATTTTACTGGCCATGCGTTAGTTGTTTGTTAAAATTGTAATGGTATTTTGAATTATTACTAAATGCATTCAAATATAAATAAAAATCTTATCTTTAGAAGTCAGGTTTCATTGACTTTATCTCCGTTATTCAAGCTATACCCTCACAAACATGATTTATAAACGAGCCTTAATATTAATTTTTTTTCGAGAAATCAAGAGTAATTCAATGGCAACATATCTATTGACACGAAACTTTCATTTTTGATAGTGTTTTGTGAAGAAGAAGTTAATTTTGCGCATGGCTTACCTAAAATTCTACTATTTCTTTTTGGCCAAGTATGACATACCCAAATCAAAATCAGAAAATGACCGCTTATTTTGGCTCATGCATTTTAGATTTACTCACGACTGAGCAATTGTAGCTGTGGCATGAAAATTGAACCATTACCAAACTTATTTTTATTCGCGAAATGTGGAACAAAATAACGAGGAAACCTGCTAGAGATTTACGCATCACAGATACAGGTGAGTCATTCTATCATATGAAAATTGCAGTTGATTGTCATTCCAAATTTTAGAGCAGTTCATACTAACCCTTTATTGTAACACGAACTAACTATCTGAAGTATGTGAAAATTATCTATTCAAATTTCAAAACAGGGTAGTCTATTAGTGTCTAATTCAATAAATTTATAAGTTTCGAATATTTTCATCACATGCCATAATTTAAAAGTTCCCATGAAAATATTTTAGGATTATTTAATCATATGAAATGTGAATCAATTATAAAAATTAAATTCCAATTTTTAAAAATAGTTTGTTTTCTACTTTTACCCGTTTTATGATAAAACTTGCTTTATGTAATACCAAATATTTATTAAAATTTATTTCACGCGAATGTTTAAACCGGTGCCACGAAAAAGAGAAAAATACAATCTACTTGCGTTTGGAAATGGATTAAGCATTACTAACATCAATATAATAGCAGCAGTTCTATAAATCGCAGAATTTAGTATAAACAGTCTCCTTTTCCCTTGAACTTCAAAATTTACCACATTTAAACAAAATATTATATATTTTATGGTGGATCTGAGGGTCTAAGCTATTCTTCAGGTCGAATTTATGGCTAAAGTGGTAATAAATTAAATCGTTTCAGTATTTAAATTTCTAGAGCAGTTAGCAATGCCGGTAGTTTATAACTAATTATTTAAAGGCTAAAACTTACATTGTCAAGAAGTCAATGAGCTCGTAACGTGGGCAAATGTTATCGAAATTTTGATGTTAGTACATTTTAAATTTTAAATAAAATGGCATATATTTAATCTTTCTCGCGTGGGTGGTGTGCTATCACGTCAAACAAGGACAGATTCAAACACATTGGTATGCGCGCGAATCTGTGGTCTTTTTATATATTGTCACAGGTTAAATAAAAATAAAAAGAAAATTATCCCAAATACGAAACCTTGAACTATGCTTACTAACGAGCAATATAGGTAGTACAAAAATTTTCCAAAATAAGCTTTTGCTAGCTACAAACTTTAATTGTGCTGTGGGTAATACTTGCTTTCTCTCAGTTGAAGCCAGAACAACGATTCACACTCATTGTATGTTTAACGTATTCACGATTTTATTTCATGTGTGGCTGAATTACACTCTCAGCTCCGCAATAATCCGATTGAACTACATTTACAAGTACGCTTTGATTTCGGCTTCGTGGGGCTTGGGTGCTGATTTGTCCACTCACTCAGAATGCTTCCAACCGATTCGAACTAACCAATGGAAGTGAGGTTCGATCTAATCTTGGTTGTCTGACAAAGTTTCAGTATCTCATTTCCAATTCCATCTTCATGAATCTAATAATACTCAGTAAACTGCTCACCAAACCAGATTTAAGCAGTGCACTGTATAGTTAGGCTCCTGAAAACGACACTTAAAATGAGGTACCGAAGCATCGCCAGACAAGATCAGATTGAACTTATTTCCCGTGGATAGTACGAATGGTGTGGAAGCCTTTAAAGTGAGGGAACAAATCAGCACCTAGTCACAACAAGGTAGAACTCAACGCGTACATAAAAATGTGGATTATTGCGAAGGAAAATTTTGGGTACTTTAAGTGTGATGATCGCATTGCACATCGAAGAACGTCAACTTTAGCTGTACGTTTGACCAAGAAATATGGGGCAGCTGCACTTTTGCCACGATTGTTTGAGTTTATCTGATGAGTGTAACTGTGCGGGGATGACTTTTTGTCCTTGGTAATTTATTTTAGACCTGTGGGTTATGCTAAATTGAACATGAAAAGTAGGCTATATCCCATCAAACAGTTATAAGTTAACGAATAAAATATTAATAACTATCATGAATAAAATGAGTGACCTACCTGAATATTGTGTAGGGTTCGATGCTTAGCCTGCAAACTCATCAGTGCATTGGGAAAGCAGAAACCAAAGAATGCAGATTCATTGTAGCGTTCGAATAATTGACAGGAGAAGCAGTATGGAAAACACAGTGCGCAAAAACCTATTATGTTGTAATCACAAGAAGATAATTATTTTATGCCACAAATAATATTATAAATGAACTACTTGTTTAATTCTATCTGTCGAATTTGTTCACAAACTTAAACTCACATAAGCTCGGACACACTCACACACAAACACACAAACAAACACACACACACACACACATATATATACATATATATATATATATATATATATATATATATATATATATATATATATATATATATATGAAGTGTCAACAATCTGATCTAAAATACTTCACGTTCTTAAGGCATCTCTATAATACATGAATAAAATTACAGAAGCGCAATTTCTATACCGTCATCAATAACCTTCCGATATTCGTGAAAAGTTGTTGAATGAAGTAATAAAAAACTTGCGTGCAAAAATATTTTAGTAATGTTCGCGATATTCAAACAGCGCTGAAGGACGATTCAACATTGATTTGTTAGACTTTTTCTTTAGATGAGAGAACACTGGAATAATATTCACTGCATTTCATTAGACCCGTTTAAAATAACAACTTCTATTGCTAATATAGTCAACTATTATTTCATTTCAAAATTTAAATAAATGTAAAACAATAATGGAAATCTCATATATGTGACGTAAATTTACACTTCAATACGAAGATTTACAGCCGTGACTCAATCTTAGATAAAACTGAACTGCAGCATAATTTCAAAAAGTTGGCTTACGCCTCTGTGGATATTGATAAACGAAAATAGAACCTGTATTTATTTGTGATTAGAGTACAAAGCTTGCTAAGAAAAAGCGATTGGTACTAATTCCAAATTTTATAAATTCAAATAAGAAGCACTTATTATAATATTTGCGCTGATTCAAATCTTCATTTTATAAGCTAGACGGCTAGTTAAAAAACAAGCTTTTCCAAAATAAGCTAGATAGTATTTGCATATTTTCTATTGTCCTTGCAAGTTTGTGGCGAAAATTGAAGCCCAGGTAACACAATTTTCAATATTTATTAATTTAACCACCACAATATTAGTTATTGCTTATTTTTGAATGGAATATGTCTACAAGTCAATCGTTATTTGATTACTAAACACAACAAATTGGTTATTTAATAGTTTACAGGAAAATTCAAAAGAAATACTTTGAAACGTATTATAAATTTGTCGAAAAATTTCATGATTTAAAATTACATAGAATGAAATTTTGTCAATTGATTTTTAATTTTTATTTTTATACGTATATAATTTATTTTTTTCCGTATTCTAAAGCTAGATATAGACTGACATTAATTTATACATAATACCGGGTTTAACAAATTTGTTAGTCAAATGAACTTTCAGTTTTAACATTCATTAGTCATTGAAAAAACGCGACAGAAAACCGACTGGTCGCTAAAGGCACAATTTGGAGGTAATTAAACAAGCAGCTATTGCGTAAGTGGTGATAAAATCAATTTAAATCATGTATGCGGACTCGAAATAAGCATAACTTTCATGCTGAGCAGTTGAAGCTCAACCGAAAAACTAATGTCAATCTCACGTACTGTCGCGCATTAAAATACCATGGTTATCATCAACGCATGATGGAAACTGATTCAAAATGCTAAGTCCTGCGACCTGTTATATGAAATAGAATTGGTGTTTATGTCCGGTTTGCGTTATAAATGCCTGTTCATTTGTACAATTTATGCGCATGTGTCATGGGAAACACAAATGCTACTTTTTTGTCTGTACAGAAATTGGACCGCCGTCAGTGCCAATTAATTACTGAGTATTCTAGACTAAAAAAGTAAAAGTAAGATGTCTTATATGTGTTGTGCATATTGAACATCGTTTGTCAGTTTGCCGCTGTGATCTGATGATGACCATCGAAGGTCGCAACGCGTCAGTACGTGCGATTTATAATATGTTCTCTTTCTTGTGCAACTGATCTAATAAAATAGCGTAGGCATATATTTCAAGCCTTCAAACTTTATTTAAAATAAATTTAAAGAAAATAATTTAAAAATTCTGATATTTGTATCTAAACTCAAATGTTTTGACCTGCATTAAATTTAGCTGAAATTTCAGCTACAAAATTTGTCTACTGTCAAAAACAGAACTTCAAGGTGCTAGTGGTTGTAAAATGAGAGTTAAATTTTATGAATTAAATTTTCATAACTTACAGGCAAGTGGATCGTTGCAGCAGTCGCCCAGCTTACTGCTCCATTCACGAGGTTGTCCAGCCGCCTAATATGCATATGTTTAAAAAAAAATGCTTTTATTTACAAAAAATGCTAGGTATGTATACAAAAATAACTAATGAAGCAAGTACGATATTTCCTTTGGTCATATAGTTTATACATCAGACTGACCTTTCACTATATAGTTGTTGATTACATGTGTGTGTTTGTGTACAGTTCCGTAACTGTTTTGTTCACCTAACAAGTTGTGTTTTACTCCTGTGCGTATTGTGTCGACCCTGAAGATGAACCTGGAAATTCGGGTTCGAAAATTAGGTCAAAGAACAATGGAAAATCTTGATCCAACGTCATTTTCAGACAATCAGCTAATTGAAGGCTTAAAGAAAAAGGGACAAGTGAGAACCCATCAATTGAGGCCAAAAATTACATCATCTGAATATGAAGGATGTTCAAGATTTTACCGACCTATGAGTGCTATCAATTGTCCCGCACAAGAAAAATGCGGTCAAATCCATAACCATCACTTATTTTATTTTATATATTAATAAAACTTCTTAATTTATTGAATTGGATTTTTTTGTATTTCCTCCCACTCTACCTATTGAGATAATTCTAGTAATACCGCACTTTAAATGTTAAAAATAAATAAATTAATTAATGCCTACAGAGTGCAGTTTTGTTTATATGCACGAACATGCGTATTAATGATATTTAACTGAATCTTTTTAATTATGCATACACAAACACATGCACTTGCGCGACGTGCGCCTATATAATGATATGATAATAACTTTTATAAAAAGTCTATCCTGAGTACAACACTAGTGATACAATTAAACAATAATTGATTGCGCGGGTGGGGGTATCAATTTTTTAAATCAAGTTTGCAAGCCTGAAGTAAACGACTTGTTAAATACAATAGGATTGGTGTTTGCTTCAAGCTCGCAAACTTGATTTAAAGAATACAACTCCTACTAATTAGTCACCAGTAAGCACGAAACGAATGTGCATGAGATTATACTTTCCGTTCATGCTGCCTTTGGTTTATCCTTCTGGTCACAACTGAACTAATTTGTTACTAGGTTCGCAAAACCTAATACATACTTGCATACATATTAGTTCTCCGCAAAAAACAGTATTTAACTGTAATATATTGAATTGAATGATGTCATGCTTACCGCGAAATGTGATAACTGATATCGATGAAGGCCAGAGTGTATGGTTTTAACTGGAGTCACAAGTGGTCGGAAATTGTTGTAATTCTCAATTTGGGTGAACTTTAGCATAAATTTATATCCATCAGGTTGGTATCATGTACCGACTCGGAAACCATAGTGTTAGTATCCGGTACTCATCGATTTAAAGGAAAGGTATCAGTTACTAACACAATAGCCATAGTGTTAGTATCCTTTACAGACTCGGTATATATATTATATAGTGTGAGTTAGCATTGAAGTCAGTATTGTCGTTGACTTTAGATTATGTTAGCTTCACTATTACAGGTTTGCACATTCGTCTAGGAGATTGTACCGTCTTATTATTTCACATTCTTCTACCAAATATATAGTGGTTAAAGGGCGTAATACCGGCTCCTACTGATGAGTCGCCAGTAAGCACGAAACGAATGTGCATGAGATTATACTTTCCGTTCATGCTGTCTTTGGTTTATCCTTCTGGTCACAACTGAACTAATTTGTTACTAGGTTCGCAGAACCTAATACATACTTACAACATTAATGGTTTGAATTGAAATGCAACACGTGCATGGGACATTCGGATTTCTAATTTTATCATTCACAATGGCATGTGGTTATGACGAGTGTTTCTGATTTATTGTTCTCCCCGCATCCGTAAAATTTGAGGGCAATCAGAGTTACGTTATTTCACATGGAATGTATAATACAAATAGTCTTTTAAATGCAAATGGTAAATTCTTATACATCCATTCTAGTCTCACTTGGTTAGATGAACATACAATTTACAGAAATATACTCACACACACACACACACACACGTGACACGCAACTATCTATTGAAAGGTCAGTCTGAAGTATAAATGATATGACCAGAGGAAATATCGCGCTTGCTTCATTAGTTTGTTTTATAAAACTGGTGAGGATGGACCAATTGAAAAAGGCTGCCGATAACAGTAGCCGAAATATTTTATTGAAGAAAGAAAACGACTAGAATAATTACTGTGTTAGTCAAAATGCAAATCAGATAGTTTCACCTGGTTTATTAAGAGATTGATATATGTAATCATTACACGACATTTTATTTTCGAAGAATATTATTTTAATTTTTGAAATTACACTAGCTAAACTTTAAAAGCATCCTTTAAGCAGAGACATTTTATAAAATAAAAAGTGTTAATAATTGTACTCCATTAAGTTTTAACTTTCGCATAAATTTAGTTTAAAATGAAAAGTCAGTGAAATTTTAGAGGCCTTTCATAATATCTTTTCAATAGCGTGCTGGTTAGACTGTACACACACACACATATGTACCATGCAAAACAGACGAAAATTTAAAAAGACAAATAACGAAATAAAAATAAAATATGACATTGTGCAGACAAAGATGAGCATCACATCTTGCATAGAAAAAGATCGGAGAATATGCAAAAGTAAAAACGTTGCTATTTTGATAATTGTTTGTACTAATAATTCTCTATTCACAATCACGAGTGCTGAGATTAATGTCAGATTTTGCGTCACAATATCTGGCTATTTTAACGCATGAGGATAAATTTTTAATCGTTTTTACTTAGATAGTCGTGGTACAACTTCTTTTACTTCAAAGATAAGTTTTACAAAGTTTCAATAATTTGTAAAATGAATACGCACAAGCTTATTTTTGCCAGACTGTTCTAAGAAAAACTAGATTTTGTGTACAAAGTGATGTTATTTCATCCTATCTTTTGGGTAGCATGAAACACGAATACGAGAAATACACACAAATATTTAGTGACATTATGAAGTTTATTCTTCTAAATGTCTGCATTCAAATAATGCGTTTTGACAGAGTAAGAACTTTATTCTATTGAATAATGAGAAGAAAAATTGCAAAAGCCTCTTAGATTAAAGTGCTATATTGAGTTGATATGTCGTTATATAAATTAATGATTCTCTTCAAAATATTATTAATACATAAAATTCTTGAATATTTTTATTTTTAACATTTAGTTAACTATAAATTACAAAGGAGTATTTTTTCACTACAGTGAAGAATAATAAATGCATTAAATATAATATAATTTAATTATAAGATTTCCTAAAGATTCTCGTGTCAACATTTTGGATAAACCAACTGTGTCTTAAAAATAATTCATCGGCAGAATTATATATATATATATATATATATATATATATATATATATATATATATATATATACATATATATTAGATAATTTGTGTAGATAATTGTTTATATATATATATATATATATATATATATATATTAATAAAAACTAAGCGTTGTCTAAGTTAGCAATGGCAATTGATTCTATAAATAGATTTTATCCATAGTGGAAACTCTTAGATGATTATCTAGAATTTGTCGCGTATGGAACCGAGTACATGTGCTGAAGTCTGGGACTCTATTCATCGTGTCTCCTTTGCCACAATATATATATATATATATATATATATATATATATATATATATATAAGTCTGGGACTCTATTCATCGTGCCTCCTTTGCCACAATATATATATATATAAAATATATATATATATATATATATATATATATATATAGTATATTCATCATACCTCCATAATATATATATATATAAATATATATATATATATATATATATATATATATATATAGTCTAGGACACTTTATTCATCATTACTCCCTTTGCCACAATATAAATATATATATATATATATATATATATATATATATATATATATATATATATATATATATATATATATATATATATATGGTTTTGTGGGCTGTTCTTACTAAAGGCAGAAAATGTAATATTCTGGATTATCGACTAAGCTACACTGACTGGAATAATGAAACAAAGAATCACGTGTAGAATGAGTAATAATGGTAACATGGCTCAATCATAAATTATTTTAATTTCAAACGTTCCAACAGCAAATACAATAAAGTTATAAGCAATCTATAAATTGAAAAATACACGCTTCATGTGACGTTCAACCGACTTAACTTTATCGATCAACTAGGCGTCCAAAAATTGAAAGCCGAAAGCAATTTAGTATAATTTCGTTGAAAAAGGAATTCTAAATCTAAGAATAAGGAGCATTAACGGTTCAAGCTAATTGGATTTATGTTTAAGCTCAGTGAGCAGCTTTTATAATGTTCATACTTTCTTTGATAAACCTTGTAAAAACATGTACCATTGGCATCCACAATTGTGAAAATGGCTGTAAAATTATTTTTGTCCTAAACCTTATGATGTATCATTCGGCTCTACTTTTTGTCTTGATAAACGCATATAAAATAAAATGGTTTTAAGCAAAATAACGCTTTTACAGTATATTGCATGAACTTACCGGTTGTTGAGTCACGACACGAGACATTGCACTGCGAGAGGTACTTTTTGAATTTAAAGAGAAATTATCCGGACAAACTGTCCACTCTAAAATCACAAGAATAACAGTTGGTTTATTTCTTCTCAAATAAAATCATTGCACATCAATAGGTATTGTATTCCAGATAAGTGCGATTACGTAAATAAAACGATAAAAAGAGAGATTGTGCGTTAGTATGTTTATATGTATGTGAATTGTCTATGTGTGCTCTGTTGAGCTGTTGCGTGTATTGTGTGGCAGACCTTGTAAAATGTGAAAGATTTTATGATTAGAATGCTATTGTCGTCAAACTTTGCTTAACTTGTGTCAATTTGAACTTTAAAAATGTACATTTTACAGTTTTGTCTTGCCTTGACGTTTAAGAAAAGAAGCATATGCATGCTTTTTTACCTCAATAATTTTAGCTTTTAAACGCTAATACTAAATTCCCAAATTTCCGTAGTGGTTCTAGCTCTAAGCCGTGAGCTTAGGAGAAAAGTTCATAGGATGGTAATGGAGCAATTCTCTAGAACTGCGTACAGATAATTAGAGGTTCTCTTCACCGCTAACAACAAAATATAATTTTATCGAAGTTCTGGCCTGCTTTAGATAGGCGACATGGATAAGAAGACCATGAATATAAGACAGCCTAAACAGTAGGAAGAAATAAAGAGCCACTTATGAATCTTAGTGTGTGAAGTTGAGAGTGAATTAGCAAATTTTATGTCATTATGAGTTATTTGCACTACCAACACAATTTCTGACATTATCAAACAATTCTCATACGTGTATTATTTGAACAAAATATTAACCGAGAACGTACGAACTGTCTCTGTAAAACTAAAAAAAACAAGGTTACTTTCTGTTTATATAGTGCATTTCTATTCACATGATTGTGGATTACACTTGTTTAGAAAAAAACAAACTTTCAACTAAAATTTACAAATACGTAACAAATCCAATAATCATATGCAATGGCACAAAATCATTTACAATTTTCTGCACGTGTTTTTTGCTCAAATTCAAGCAGTTCATAATGTACGGATTAATAATATGTGTAACTAACACAATGGCCTGCTCATTTAACTTAAGAGTTTTAACTAAATTAATGCTCACTAAGTCTAGTTTAACACGATTTGACCGCTAATCTGATTTAGCAAATTGTCTACACATTATACGCCTACGTGATTTGTGCTTATTTTCATATTTGCTTGTGTGGCGTGAACCGAAATTCGGACGCCACAGACAGAAAGCATCGCAACCAATAAGGAAGCCATAATGTTAACTAGAGCTATTTGATGGCAAATAACAGTAATCGCATTTATTTTCATACACAATTTTCAAAAAATTTGCCTTACCTTACCCATTAATTACTCAAATATTTCAGTATAAACTAAGAATTGTGTAGTGTAGAAAAGGCAATTAATGCAGTAGTCCGGTTGGGAGCTCACCATGAACTGGCCAGAATTTGCCTTGGACGTGAAGAGTTCTAAATAAGGACGAAACCGGTCTACTGGATGAATTGCCTTTTCTACACTATACAATTCTTAGTTTATACTGACATATGTAAGTAATTAATGGGTCAGGTGTTTATATCAAGATCGCAACCTTGAATATAATAATTGTTATCACCGCCCGCGCAACCAATGTTCGTTTAATTATATAAATGTTCATTTCAATACCTCTTCCCCATGTAATGCTGTGTCTGTTCAGTAATGACAGATTTGGGATGGTTAGTTGGAACTTTGGATCTAAATGGATGCCATATGAGCTCCACCTAAAGGAAAAATCGACTAACCAAGTTACATTAGTTAGTATATAACTGAAGATTGTGTGTAGTGTAGTGTGCGGCAGGATGGCTCAGTGGTTAGAGCACCAGATTCCGAAGCAGACGTGCCCAGGTTCGAGCCCTGTCCGCGGCAAATTTTGGCCAGTACATGATGAGTTCCCAATAAGGACGAATCCGGTCTACTGGATGAATTGCCTTTTCTACACTATACAATTCTTAGTTTATACTGACATATGTAAATGATTAATGGGTCGGGAGCTTTTATCAAGATCGCAACCTTGATTATAGTAATTATTATCACCGTCCGTGTAACCAATGTTCGCTTAATTTGCATTACCTTTCGAGATATAAAATATATTTGCTGCCGGTATTTGAAGTAGACAACCCATCATATAAGAAATTCGAAAGCAAAATAGATACAGACCATATTTAAAATTTGTTAACCACACAAACTATTTTCAGATTTATGCATAAAGGTGTAAATATAATTGCTTTCTTTTAACCCTTTATGCACAGGAATCTTAGAAAGTTCACGCAATCGGGTCTGCTGTATTGATCAAGTTCGTAAAACATGAATTAAAGAATTGTTATCTTTACCTTCGCAATCAGTGATTGCTTAATGTTATAACTTATAAATGTGTGATGAAAGTCACCTAAATGCTATGTACGTGATTGCATGTAAATTGTTCGTTCCACATTTGCATTCAATAACAACGCATACGAGACTGCTAATAATTAAAGCCGCATATCTGATTTTCCTTACCTCGTATATGCATTGCGATTTAATCCTCGTGAGCCAGTTCGCAGTTTTGCTATAATCGTGATCATAGAAAATCGAAAATATTCGGTACCTCTAGCTGATGGTAATTTTACTATATTGAGGATCGATAAACTAAAATGGAGTGTGTGTTTATCTTAAATTCGCAAACCTGATTTAAACAACATTAGAGAATGAACTGTTTTGTGGAAAATAATGGACCACAAACACTTACTGGGATTACAATAAAACAATAATTGATTGCGCGGGTGGCGGTAACAATTCTTAAAATCAAGTTTGCGAGCTTGAAGTAAACACCAATCCCATTGTTTTAAACCAGTCGTCAAACAACATTACAAAACTACCGCCCGCCGCAACTCACGGACGTTTTTCGACCTTCCATGATCATCATCAGAGTACGACGGCAAACTGACTATCGAGGATCGAACCGCATTGAATATATATGGAAATCAAATTTAGATAGGCGGCTCTCACCTCTAGCAGCCTTGCATACGTTGAACTTGACTGGAAATGTCGGCTGCACAATATCTATGCAGTCACGAACATTAACTGTTTGCAGTTTTCGCCACATATACACATATAAGCAATACAATAAAACAATAATTGATTGCGCGGGTGGCTGTAACAATTCTATAATTCAAGTTTGCGAGCTTGAAGTAAACACCAATCCCATTGTTTTTAACCAGTCGTCGAACAACATAACAAAACTACCGCCAGCCGCAACGCAATGACGCGTTTCGACCTTCCATGATCATCATCAGAGTACGACGGCAAACTGACTATCGAGGATCAAACCGCATTGAATATATATGGAAATCAAATTTAGATAGGCGGCTCTCACCTCTAGTAGTCTTGCATACATTGAACTTGACTGGAAATGTCGGCTGCACAATTTCTATGCAGTCACGAACATTACCTGTTTGCAGCATTCGCCACATATACACATATAAGCAATACAATAAAACAATAATTGATTGCGCGGGTGATGATCATGGAAGGTCGAAACGCGTCAGTGCGTTGCGGCTGGCGGTTGTTTTGTTATGTTGTTCGACGACTGGTTAAAAACAATGGGATTGGTGTTTACTTCAAGCACGCAAACTTGATTTAAAGAATTGTTACCACCACCCGCGCAATCAATTATTGTTTAAATTGTATTGCCTATATATGCATATGTGGCGAAAGCTGCAAACAGTTAATGTTCGTGACTGCATAGAAATTGTGCAGCCGACATTTCCAGTCAAGATCAATGTATGCAAGGCTGCTAGAGGTGAGAGCCGCCTATCTAAATTTGATTTCCATATATATTCAATGCGGTTTTATCCTCGATAGTCAGTTTGCCGTCGTACTCTGATGATGATCATGGAAGGTAGAAACGCATCAGTGCGTTGCGGCTGGCGGTAGTTTTGTTATGTTGTTCGACGACTGGTTAAAAAATGGGATTGGTGTTTACTTCAAACTCGCAAACTTACTGAGATTATTAGATACTGTTTGTGGCGGAAAAATATTATATGTATATACAGTTATCTATTAGGTGTCGCGAACCTAATACCAAATTAGTTCAATTATGACCAGAATAGTAAACCACAGAGAGCATGAACGGAAAGTATAATCTTGTTCAAATTGGTTTCGTGCTTACTGGAGACTCTTCAGGGGGAGCCGGTATTACGCCCTTTACCCACTACATATTTGGATGAGGAATGTGGAAAAGTAGGACGATACAATCACTTATAAGACTGTGTAAAGCTGCAGTAGTGAAGAAAACTTCATATACAGTCTTCGACAATGCGACTTCAAAACTAACTCACCAAAATATATAGTTGGTAAATAGCAAAATACCGGCTCAGACTGGTGAGCCGCCAGTAAGCACGAATCGAATGTGCACGAGATTATGCGTTCAGTTCATTCTGATTTGGTTTATCCCTTTGATCATAATTGAACTAATTTGTTAGTAGATGCGCAACACCTAGTACATGCTTGTTGAGAATGTTTTTCCTTATGGGGGAATATTGTGAATCTGGTGTATTACAGTAGATTCTATCATTTTACTTATTATTAACATTTGCAATTTTTTACCTAGCGCAAGCAGACATTGTGACCACAGCTACATAAACCTTATCAGTAATAATAAAAGTCAGTCTGCCTCGAATTCCGTTTAACTGAAGAATTGAAACTTAGAGTTGAATTGGTGATGACAGACTTAAAGAAATTGTGCCATACGCCGACTGCCAGTTTAGACTTCGGAATAAACCTCTGGCCACCGATTGTTTAATTTCTAATGCTAAACGTAATACTTGTAGTCAATTTTGAGCTACAGACCTTTTAGGAATGGAAAAGTCTTGGTAAAATTTGTCTAACTCGCATTATACTTAGAAAAAACAGTGTTTTTTACATCCTACAAATGCATATGTGTGACTTCATAGTTATGCGGCATTTAGGCTTCGGTTATTGAAATACACATTATTGCTCTGTTATGTAATATTTTTGTTTATAACTTGGCATAAACGTGTAAATTGTCATTAAATTTTGATATTATTCAATATAAACTTCATTTAATTTAAGTTATTTCTTTATTATCTTCCTAAAATCGGATTTAATGTAGATAAAATCTGTTTCTTCGTTTATTTTCCAACCTGTGTTGCGACTAGCGCATGATTATACACTGTTTGCTACAGAAAACTAAAATGACTACATGTGTATATTAGGTATTGCTTACCTCGTAAAAGGTTAGTTTAAATAGGACCAGAAATTTATTCGAAAGTCAACGTGAACGAAATATAGAATCCTATACACACATGCGTTTCGTGCTTATTGGCGACTCATCAATCAGAAACGGTACTAAAACATGCTTTTTCTTATTTCCACTTAAAAGCGGAAAGATTTTTTTATTACTTTTTCCGCTTTCTTTCATCTGTCTACAGTTCTCAACGTACTAACGCCTCAATTTTTATAGTTCAATTTTGACCTATATTTATTTTTAAAATACTTGTGCATTTTTATTTACGCCTTTCACCTATATGTACTAAAATAAGTGATGTTGCATCAAATTGAACCTCGTATGCTCTAATGAAGAAAGATATTTGGTACTATGGCCGCTACCTTTCGGGTCCTATCCGCGGAAAATTTTGGCCAGTACGTGATGAGTTCTCAATAAGGACGAAACCAATCTACTGGATGAATTGCCTTTTCAACAAAATAAAATTCCTAATTTCCTTAGACAAATGTATGTAAATGATGGGTTAGGTGTTTATACCAAGTTCGCCACCTTGATTATAGTAAATCTTATCACCGCGCGCGCAGCAAATGTTCGTTGAACGCAACAGTTTGTATCGTTCATTCTTAAAATTTTTTATAAAAAATAACATCTTGTGATTTTTTTATTTTTTACATTCTTATCGAGCATTTTCATTCTCGCCTTCCACCAACATTTGTTAAAATAAGTGATGCTGCATTAAATTGAAACTCATTGTATGCTCCATTGGAGAAATCGTATTCTCTTATCAATTTCAGTCATGATTTCCCTTTCTATAGAATGCACTGCTGATTTTCTTTTGCTCAGGCAGTACTTAAACAATCAAGATAGATAAGAACACAGACTTCTTTACGTAGGATTCACAACCCTTTTATTTCGCTTTCAGCTTTTTGATTTCAGTTGTGTTCGGTTTAGTAATTCATTAAATAAATATTTGTTCTGATATCCTATTTGTGGCATTGTATGTAGCTTATTCTTTGTATAAATATATTGAAAAGTAAAAAGAATATGGTCCTTATTTTCCTTTTCCCTGTTATTATTCAGGCTGGTACATGTTGACTAGAAAAAATACTGCTTGCCGTTAATAGCGGAGCCCTAGGCAGATTCTTTAATCAAGTTGGCGAGCTTGAAGTAAACACTAATCCCATTGTATTTAACCATTCGTAGTACAGCGTAGCAAAACTACCGTCAGTCACACACACTTATGCGTTTCGACCTTCCATGCAAATATTTAGTGTACGAGGGCAAACTCACTAACAAGGCTCAAACCGCATTGCATATCTATAGAAAGCAAAATTAGATATGCAGCTCTCACCTCTTTTAGTCTGACATGTATGGTACCTAGTAACAAATTAGTTCAGTTGTGACCAGAAGGATAAACCAAAGGCAGCAAGAACGGAAAGTATAATCTCATGCACATTCGTTTCGTGCTTACTGGCGACACATCAGTAGGAGCCGGTATTACGCCCTTTAACCACTATATATTTGGTAGAAGAATGTGAAATAATAGGACGGTACCGTCCTATAGTGGTTAAAGGGCGTAATACCGGCTCCTACTGATGAGTCGCCAGTAAGCACGAAACGAATGTGCATGAGATTATACTTTCCGTTCATGCTGCCTTTGGTTTATCCTTCTGGTCACAACTGAACTAATTTGTTACTAGGTTCGCAAAACCTAATACATAATTACATATATATTAGTTCTTCGCAACAAACAGTATTTAAATGAATGGTACCTGACTGTAAACATCAGTTGCACAATTTCTATGCAGTGACGAACATTAACTGTTTGCATCTTTTGCCATATATATATATATATATATATATATCCTATACGATTTAACAATAATTGATTGCACGGGTGGTGGTAACAATTCTATAAATCAAGTTTACGAGCTTGAAGTAAACACTAATCGCTTTGTATTTAGCCAGTTGTCAAAGAGCATAGCAAAACTACCACCGGTCAAGCGTACGAACGTGTTTTGACCTGCCGTGAACTTCATCTAAGTTTTTCTATTTTGTTCGACGACTGATTACATACAATATGTTTTGTGTTTACCTGAAGCTCGTAAACTTTATTTCAAGAAACCATTTTTTCTTTGTAGACCGCTGAAGATACATGGAAGTTTAAACTAAAGAAATTATCGTTAGACAATTTTAAATATTACCTCTGTACGCAAATGGTGCCGAGGGAATCCTAGATAAATACAGACTTTCACTAAGTCTTTGTTAAGAGCCAGAATTGACGCGAATAACGACCAGATGTACGAACAGGTCACGCTTCAATTTTGTGTTATTTCTGAGGAATTTACTGCAGAAAGGCAGATTGTCTGTATTTTAGTTCATTATGTGGTTGTTTTCGTATCTCCGTCGAGGGTGTGTTGAAAACATTTGTGGCCTTAGAAGATGGGTGGACTTTAGTTATTTTATTTGAGGTATGGTTGAATTGGATTAAAGACATAGAATTAGACGTCGTATATGAGTGGCGATGGTGAGCGATATTCGACAGCGAAAGGCTCGTAGACACCGTGTGTACAAAAGAATTTACTCTTGTATGGTAACTAATCCATAAAGTTATGAGATTAAAAATAAGAAGGTTCTATCGTTAGTTCTTACCGAGTCGGAAAAGACGATTCATAAAGCGAGAAGAAATCTGATGTAGGGCAAAAAAGCACATCAACACAAGAGGGTAATAAAACTAAATGGTGTAAAATATGTGAGGCTAGGTGTATGTTTCAAATAGTGTAAGTATATAGATGGGTTTCTATGTTTGAATTATTTCAAACTAGCCAATTTGAATAGCTCAAATGTGATTTAGTTGAGGTGCAACGAGAAGTTCAGTGACCTAGAGAAAATGATACTTAAGTATCTGATATATTCGACGGTCTCTTTATCTAGGGTCAGTTCTGTATGATAGGTATGAGTTCAAGCTTCACTATGTGAACTTTATCAGAGTTAAATTTATGGCAAGTTTGGTTAAATAGCGCTTGCACTAAGGATGGCAGCCGAGCGATTTAGATAGAACAGTTAAAACCTAATACCATTTTTTTGGCATATTTAAAAAGTTTGAATTTATTATTCTCAACCTTAAGATTTGAAAGTGATAGACTGAAGAGTTAAAGGCCGAGTACTGATTCCTGCGGAATGCCAAAATGATCTCATATAATCAGTGTCAACGCTAACAAACGCTGATAAGTTTCGGAGATTAAGCCTAAAAACGCTACCCCATAAACTATTTCTTAATAAGGAGGATTCAATCGCTTAAAACGAAACATTGTTGAATGTTTTGGAAGTATCCTATTATCCCATATTCTTCACACAAATATATAGTGGTTAAAGGATGTAATACAGGCTCCTACTGATGAGTCGCCAGTAAGCACGAAACAAATGTGCATGACATTATACTTTCTGTTCATGCTTCCTTTGTTTTATCCTTCTGGTCACAACTGAACTAATTTGTTACTAGGTTCGCAACACATAATACATACTTTCATATATTTTAGTTCTCCGCAACAAAAAGGTATTTAACTGTTATATAGTGGAATATGTTGTCAGGTGTGATAATTTTACTTCATTTTATGGTATCGCAAATTATACTGAATGCACCCGAGTTCATTAAACAGCAGATTGGTGAATTGTTTCCATTGAAGTAGAGGTTCAGTAGGGAATAAATAAGGAGACTTGGTAGTGATCGAGATTATGAAGATCATTTGGCGCTGGGTGCTGACCAACTCTTCGTTGCTCAGGATGCAATAAAGTTGAATAGTGCCAAGCGTAAGCAAGAGCACGAACTGCTGTTGAAAAGTTTCAGTAGAGCCACAGAAGCGGGTGATTTTTCGATGCGATATTACCCCAGTTGGCGTTAAGTAGATTAAGGCTACGCTAAACAATGTAATTGCAAGACAGTTATCCTTTGAATTTGCGTAGTGCAAGCTTCGTAGGTTGAATCTCCGCGATTTTCGTTCACGCGTTTTCGCCTTGAACTATCAGTTTCGCGAAGGTCCGATTGATCCTCGTTTCAAAGTACGCATCCGTTTTGTCTTCGTTCAGGCAGGGTGTGGATTCGTCCCTTTCTTACGAAGGCTTCAACATCGTTCATACTAAACACTGGAAATGAGGTCCGATCTAATCTGACTGGCGACATTTCGGTTTCTCTTTTCCAAAACCATCCTCAGGCCTCTAATCCCACGTACACAGGAAGATTCTCAAAATATCAGATATAAACAAATGCGGTAGCCTCGTTCCCAAAAAGTTCTATTAATATATTATTTTTTAAATTCGCCATTGGTTTTTACCTACGAATTTGTCTCAGAAACTAAACTATATATACGCATATGCATGGAGCACATGAAAACACTCACAAAACTATATATATATATATATATATATATATATATACATATATATATATATATGCGTATATATATATATATATATATATATATATATATATATATATTTATATGCGTTTATTGTTGTCCGTGGGATAGGGTGACCACGGTTTTTCAATAAATTGATCGTTTCTATTTTCACCATTTTTAAAATGTAAGAACAAAACAACGTACTCCATGGAATAACATTTATTAATAAATCTTATTTCTACCAGTATCTACAGCCATTGTTCTGGATTCGTTAGTATATTCGTTCATCCAATCCCACTGTACATTTGTCGTAACCAATCTCCTCTTCGTTATGTTAGCCTTTGTTTTTCGCAATTTAGACCCACTACTTTTGCGCAATTTAGACCACTCCTTTTGCGTAACGTCATTTGGTGTGTCATCGCTTTCATTGTAATTGCGTCCGTAATTGATGTATGTGTCGTATTTTGCGAAGCGTTGGCTATTTTTAAAGGCATGTCAGTTATGTCTTTGTTCCAGTCCAATTTAATTTCTTCTTGAATTATTTTCTGCACGTTTAAGCAGGGCTTCAGCTTATTAATTGCAATAGCTTCAAAAGCCAGAAGCATTTTCTCTGTTTTTGCCTTGTTAGAGAACTGAAAAATTGTTACTACTAACAGCATGACCTGTGAGTAGTACATGCTCGCAAATTGCTGATTTTTGTGCAGGAGCTGCACCCCTCTTTAATAGTTTTTGAGGGAGATGCTGATTTATTCTAGTTTCGAGCCTCTTTTTTGATCTGCCGATGTACTGAGCGTTGCAGGTACATTGAAATATATATATATATATATATATATATATATATATATATAATTGTTTTCTATTTATTAATTTTAATCTAATTATTTCTTTATTATTAAAATATTTAAAAGTTTATCAATATATATATATATATATATATATATATATATATATATATATAAACACATAAATATATATTTAAATGCCATATATAAAATATATATATATATATATATATATATATATATATATATTCATTGTACCCTTCCTTTGTGCAAAAACAAAAAGAAATTTTATCAGATATAAAAAATTTTCTTTCTCATGGTCTTCTCAAATATCTACTCATGAACATATCTTTATATATAAATTGGAAAGCAAAACAAGATAGAAATATGTGAACAAAGAGAGTGTGAAAAATAGAAACCAATCAAATTGCGTGCGTCACATCCAGTTCAAGCTCAATGCTTGTACGTGCTTCTTCTGCTTACATAAATCCGGCTGCAATTTGTTTATCCATAAGGCTTCGTATGTGGCTAGCTCCCTTTTGTTTTTGCATTTAGTAATTACTTTGAATGCTACGTCTGGAGAACATACGTGCGATGTTTCGATGATGTGTTGCGCAATAGCAGACGTGTATTCACCATTTGATTTAAAACAGGCGTTCAAGTTGCAATGTTCTCTCATTCGAGTAATTAACCGTCTGGTCGATC
This sequence comes from Eudiplozoon nipponicum, assembly GCA_029291075.1. NCBI lineage: Eukaryota > Metazoa > Platyhelminthes > Monogenea > Mazocraeidea > Diplozoidae > Eudiplozoon > Eudiplozoon nipponicum. The sequence goes on along the minus strand of JAQBSW010001342.1, from coordinate 91,410 downwards.
GGCCTACGTAAGTTGATCGACAACTTGCGCATGTATATTGGTAAATAATATTTGATATCGACATTAACGGCTGTTTCTCTTTGATTGCTGGTAAAGGCAAGTGTGTTACCATAAATAACACTCGTAGTTTGGCTGCATTAAATGTGCGTGTCAATGCTGCTTCAACTTTCTTTTGTGTCATTCGGGAAACTGCTTCCCCCTTAAATGGGATGTTTAGGTAGACGGTTTTCTTTTCTGGCCCAAAATACGTCTGTTTCTGGTTAACTCCCCTTTTAATAATTGATTAAATTAATTGTCTGGGATAGCCATTAGACATTAAATCGTTAATTGCTTTATTATATTCATTTTCTTTAGAATCTTGACTAACCAACCTGTGAATTCTTGAAAAGCAACCACGAACTGTTGATAATTTATATTGAAATGGCACAGAACTGCTGTAATGCAAATAATGTGCAGACCATGTTGGTTTATGGTAAATTGTTCTGTTTAATTTACCATTAGTTTCTTTCTTTAACAGTACATCTAGGAAAGGCAGACAGTCATCTTTCTCGTGCTCTGACGTGAAACCGATATTCTTATGTGCTTTGTTGAAACTTTGAAGCAATGTTCGTGATTGCGACCTGTTTTTAAGAACAAGAAATATATATATATATATATATATATATATATATATATATATATATATATATATATGAACAACATTTCCGTTTCCCTTTTAAAGACAATTGCCAGTTGTCAAACTTGAATATATTCTGCAAGACAACTTATTACTATTTATTACGACATTCAAACATTATGCAATTTATAAAATATGTCTAAAAACATATATATAAATAAAAGTAGCTGTGTGACATTAATAAATGTCTACATATTATATATATATATATATACATATATATATATATATATATATATATATATATATATATTATAATTTCTAATTTGGAAGAAAAGACACTTTAACAACAAAGTGGAAAAAGGCTATTTATTTCCTGAATACTAAACATCGCTCTATAATAATTCTTTATATACATTCCGGGTTTTCAATTGATTATGCTAGTGGTAACAAATCTGACTCGCTTTTATTTCTATTTCTTGTTTTGGCTGATTGGTAAGTGCACATGCGTTTTTGTTTGTGTGTGCCTGTTTGCATGTAAAGGTCATTCTCGCTGTATTGAAAAGTGATGTCTGAGATCTGGTCATATTGTTTTGATGGCTTGAGAACGCACCATTTGTGCGATTTGGTCGGTGTTACATGTATGAGTGATATTTTTCCCAGCGTAGTTTATCGTTTCACCTTGCTGTGCAAATTTGTGTTTTGCACATGGTAACAGCGCCAGTGCGGACAGAAGTTTCCAAACAATATGAGCGTTCAACCCTGAAATCCACACTGGCGCTGTTACCATGTGCAAAACACAAATTTGCGCAACATAGTAAAACGATAAACTACACTAGGAAAAATATCACTCGTACATATAACAGCGAACAACGCACACAAATGGTTAACTCTCAAGCCATCAAAACAATAATGACCAGATCTCAGACATCACTTTGCAATACAGCGAGAATGACATTTACATGCAAACAGGCACACACACAGACACAAACGCATACACACTTACCAATCAGCCAAAACAAGAAATAGAAATAAAAGCGAGTCAGATTTGTTACCACTAGCATAATCAATTGAAAGCCCAGAATGTATATAAATGAATGATTGTAGAGCGATGTTTAGTATTCACGACATAAATGGCCTTTATCCACTTGGTTATTAATGAGTTTCTTCTTCCTAATTAGAGATATACTGTGTAATATCCTAAGACAATGGACATAATAAAGAATATATATATATATAAATAAAAATAAACAACAGTATTATTTTATATATATTTCGACCACGTCGCATATAAATATATACGAAACACATTTAAATCTACGCTTATAGTACTTATAGATATTTATTTATATATAATCATAATATAAGCAACGGTGTGAGTCAAATGTCTCCAATCAGAATATTCTCTATTAACATCAGTATATATATTTTATTGATTATTATATCAATTTTAATATATATATAATTGTTTTTTATTTATTAATTTTAATTTTATTATTTATTTATTATTAAAATATATAACAATGTACCTATATATATATATATATATATATATATATATATATATATATATATATATATATATATATATATATATATATATAGTTTGATTTCGATTTACAGCACTTTACATCAATATGCGCACTTCCTCTGTACATGACATAGAAACCAGGTAAAGCAAATCAACATGCGTATTTATCACATAGCCAGCAAAAGTTCAAAGCCAAATGTATTCTTATCACTTGACAAACTATAATATTGATAATGTAATAACCAACGCTTTTACTATAAAATCATACACATTTCCCACAGTAGTGACCTCACGGAAAAATTCTTAAACTGTGGAGAATAGAAAATTTAAGAATTTCGTGGATACATGTGAATATTAAACAAAATATATAAGAGGCAGCGTGCTCAGCTCTGCCTAGGTATCTTAGAATTTGAATATAGCAGCAAAATATGATAGCTTCGATGAATGGTTAAATACAATGGGATTGGTGTTTACTTCAAGCTCGATAACTTGATTTAAATAATTGCTACCACCACCCGCGCAATCAATTATTTTATAATTGTATTGTCTATATATGTGTGTGTGGCGAAAGCTACAAACAGCTAATGTTCGTGACTGCATAGAAATTGTGCAGCGAGGTTTAATGTATGCGAGACTGCTAGATGTGAGAGCCACATATCTAACTTTGATTTCCATACATATTCAATGCGGTTTGATCCTCGATAATCAGTTTGCCGTCGTACTCTGATGATGATCACGGAAGGTCGAAACGCGTCAGTGCGTTGCGACTGGCGGTAGTTTTGGTATGTTGTACGACGACTGGTAAAATAAAATGGGATTGGTGTTTACTTAAAGTTTGCAAACTTGATTTAAATTAAATATGATAGCTTTTTGTCAAATTCAAGCGACACACTATGACACGAAAGCAGTAAATTTGGCGGCAACTCCATGACGTAGCAAAATTTTGCGATTATTCACTTTCCTATTCCGACTGATTCATTGCGGATGCTTGATAAACTTTTAGACATATTCATTTACTTTTTCGTGTTTTTTTGTGCGCTTTGGTATTAGTCTTATAACAATGTGCTGCTTTGCCGTCTGTGACAGACTGAAATTGTTGGTCGTTTAAGGATGATTCTTTCAAAATTTTACAATTATCTCAACAGAATTAATCAATTATTTAAGTTTTTGCGTTTTTGTGTTCGTAGTGGCCTTGTTCTATTGCGAAAATATCGCGAAACTATTATTTTCACTGAAATATCGGTAATTAAATCTTCATATCATTGTAGAGTCTCCTAACCTATTAGTGTCTGAGAACCCCATAGATGCCAAGTCGTGTTCAGTCCTTAATTGTACAATTGAATCTGACAAGCTAGTACTCTCGTTCACATCTATTAAATTCATGCCTGCCACACCTTGAGCTAATTTGCTAGTGTCCTCAAACTTAAGATTAGCTTCCATGCTGATCGTACTTAATTGTTAATTTGATAACTTAGTGTTAGGCAAACGGAATGTGTACTTCTTACGTGGCAAAACACCCGATAAAATAACCTAGAAAGAAATAAGATGTGAAAGACAGAATTAATTAATTACCTGTTCCAGAACTTCCCAAATATGTACGATTCAAAAGACAAAATGGTAGCAGGAATATATTGTGAAAATCGAGCAATTATAAACGTAAATTGGAGAAATGAAATAAATGCAGCTTGCTAAGGAATGTCAGGCCAGTCACGTACAGATAACCAAAACTGAAACTACGCACACTTCAAAGTATATATAATGTTAAGTTTTTAAACAAAGAATGTTCTAGATAATAAACGAATAATTTCTTTTTAAATCAAATTCGTTTCAATCAGCCAAGGTGGTTTTCATTTATCAATAAATGTCACTTTAATTTTGTCGGAGGAAATATCTTCCTCTACATGCACCACCTTCTCAAAAAAGACGGCTAATAATACACGTTATCATAGTTCTTCGGCTGACTTTGTACTCTTCCTGAACGAGTTGTGCCTAAAGGCGCTCCTTACGTCGACATCACGTCATGTACAGTTGTCACTGGCACTGCTACTTCGCCTGATGTTGACAGAACGTTTTGCTCTTGTAACTCGGTAGAATATGGTGTTGATGTGTTGGACAACGCGTCTTGTGAAAGTTGCTGCTTTGTAGTATGTGCCTGCGTGATTTGATTGCACACATCAGGTTTGTCCATGGAACGATGGTCATTCAACTCATCTGGTAATTCAGTCCTATCGTCAATCCAGATAAACTGGGGAATGCAACGATCCAAAGTAACACAATCCTCAATGCCATTTACCTCTGTGATGAAATTTTTTCAGTCATCCTCTTGACCTTAATTGGTCCTTTGTAAAATGGTGTCAGGCAGTTCTTCCTATTTTCATTAGTTACATAAAAATGCGAAGCCAATCTTAGATCAGAGAACACATAGCACTTGGTTTTTGCTTTTCTAGTCTTGGTCGGAGCCAAACGACATCTTATCTCAAAGTGCTTCTACAAACCAATTTACATAACTAGATGCCCAATCAAGACTACTTGGAGTTACTATTAGAAGATCTCTAGGCAACCTTAATGGTTCTCCGTATACCAATTCTGCTATTGAAGTTCCTAACTGTGCCCTATATCTGTTGCGCATGGCAAGTAATACTATAGGATGATCGTGTATCCAGCATGTTCACGTGTACACCTTAACGCAGCTTTCAGTTCACGATGCAGTCTTCCTACCATCCCGTTCACTCGTGGATTGTATGCGCTATTATGCAATACAGTTTTTCCCCATGACATTGAGAGATCTTACGAAAAGCTCTGACATAAATTGACTATCGCGATCACTAGTGACTCATTCTGGAACACCATATCGCGATATCCAATTATGTAGGAACGCGTACAAGACTTTTTGCGTTGTCATATCTTTTAAAATCGCTACTTCAAATTGGCGACTAAAACTATCTACCATAGTTAGCAAATATTTTTGGCCATTGACTTCAGGCATTTCGACACTGTCCATGTGTTCGTGTCTGAACCTTCCAATTGATATCCCAATATTCTTTATCTTGCTTCTGGTATGTCTCCACACCTTACACGTTTGACAATTGGCACAGGCTCTTACCCATACCCGTTTGTCTTTAGACATGTGCGGCCATACGTAAATGCCGTTGACTAACCAAATTGTGGCTTTTATGGATGGATGTTGAATAATTTTGGCACGTAAATCCAACGGCACATATGATCGTGGTTGATTTCTGGACGTTTCGCATAACAACCACTTGCCACTAAGGAGCTTGCGAGAATATCCTGGACTCTTGGACAAAACAAACGTGAAGGGATCCAATCCTTGCGCTTCCTCGATTTGACTTACTAAATTGTTCGTAGAATCATCTAGATTTTTCTGTGGACCTTGATATATCAGCTCGACATCGGCTTCATTCGGTCTGCTAAGTTCATCGGCTACCACATTCTCTTTACCAGCAATATGTGAAACACTGAAATCGAACTCTGCTAACCGAGTTATTTGGGAATTTACCCTACGAGAGTAATTACGCCTCGCTGTTTTACCAAGTACGCTAATCAACGGATTATGATCTGTCAATAAGTTGAACTGATGACCGTCTAAATAATGCTCAAAATGTAGAACTGCGGCATGCACAGCTAGAAGTTCTTTACCAAACGCATCATATCGTTTTTCTCGATCATTAAGCTTGCAGCTATAAAACCAAATCAGTCTCACTATATTCTCGTCCCTTTGCTGAAGCACTGCCCCTATTGCAACATCTGAGGCATCTGTGATTAGCTCGAATGGCTTTTCCCAATCTACAGGTGCTAGTGTGGTTATGTCACTTAGCATTTCCTTGGCCCTCTGGAATTTTTCTCGGTCTTCCTGACTCAAGTTTATAGGCCAAGACTTCTTGATCGTGCTCTTTTCACGAGTGAGATGGCGTGTTAACGATCCTAGAATTCCGGCTAGACCTGGAATGAATCGACGGTAATAGCTGATCATGCCCAAGAACCTTCGCAACTGGCGCACGGTTCGGGGCTCCGTTACGTCCTTGATAGCTTGGATTTTATCTTCCAAAGGTTTAATTCCGTCTTTGGAAAGTATATGTCCAAGATACTTAACTGAAGAGCATCCAATGTTACTCTTATTGGGTTTGACCACTAATCCATATTGTTTCAGCCTGGTCAAAACCGTTTCCAAATGCTTACGATGTTCATCACGTGAGCGACTAAAAATTATTATGTCGTCTATGTACACCCTCGCAAATGGACAATTCTGAAGGATTTCTTCAGCCAAACGCTGGAATGTCTGACTGGCATTTTTCAAACCAAAAGGCATTCGAAGAAATTCATGCGATCCCCCTCCTGGAAATCTGACTGCGGTGAGTGGTATAGAACTTTCCTCCATCGGTATCTGATAGTACGCTTTCTGGAGATCTAAAAGTTGAATAAACCTCATATCCCATTATGTCTCGGAGTAGAGTACTCTGGTTAGGGAGAGGATAAGAATCACCCTTCGTCACTGAGTTTAATAGACGATAATTTCCACAAACCCTCCATTGTCCCGGTTCAGGTTTGGGAACTACCACTATTGGGGAAGCAAAATTGGAATTTGACCTTCTACAAATCCCCTCTTTGCGCAATTGGTGAAATTCAGACACAGCAACTTGTTGCTTGTGTTTTGCTAATGGTTGAGCCTTTGGTGAACAAGGCAACGGAGCCACCAATTCTATTTGGTGTTCTACTCCTGTCTTCAATCCTGTTCTTTTGGCACTGAAAGGTTGAAATACTGCAAGGTGTTTCTCGATGATATCGGCAAAGTCATGTGCGACGGTGGGACGAGGTAAAAGAACTGTTCTAACTGCCGAATTGTTAGACTCAGTATGTGTTAACACCCCTACGCCTTCTGCGATAGTTCCAGTTTTGAGATCTAAAGTCAGTTTGAAGTGTGTCAAGAAATCCATCCCAATGATATGGACCTTGACATAGGCTACGAGAAAATTCCATGTAAAAGAATAATTCTGGCCTAAGGTCACCGACATTTCTTTCATCCCATTGACTCATATCGGACTACCATATGCGGCCCATAGTTGATAATCAAATGTGGGGCAATCTGCTTCCACCACGTCTGACCTAACTATGCTTATTTCAGCATCTGTATCGATAAGAAACTCCAGTTCAGTTAATTCATCTTTAATAATGAATTTGTTGCTGGATAATCCGGCAATGTTTTCCAGATCTCCGCTTAGGAAGAATCTGACCCTCTTGCCTTCTGTTTTGGTGCTATTTGATTTAGTCGCATTTTTCGTTTTTACCCTAAGTATGCCTTTTAAAGGCATATATGGGAGCCTTTGCGATGGAACCCCCCTACGCCTCCTACTAGTGGGGGTTTTATCCTTTTATTTGTGATGGATTCCTCTCTACCGGTTTAGTGCTTCCTTTCCATTTGGGTCCATCTCAACGCGGGTATATACAATTCTCACCGTGGCACTTTGCACTTCGTCTATATTCACAATGAGCCTTACACCATCCGCGCGGCTCATCGAAGCGTTGACGCGAGTGACTCCCTTGAAGTCTAATATTTCTATCCTGATTCTAAAGCTGCAAAATAGCTCTCGTCATATCATCCATCTTTCAATGTATACCAGAAACTTCTCTACATAAGTAACACACACTGTCTTGTAGCGTCAGATTGGTTTCGGTATCTGCACTAACTGGCTGCACCATGACAGAATCTACCGTTACAGCATGTATCTGGGGTTCCTGCTGTTTATACACTCCGTCTAGCCCTCTGAGTTTAGTTGGTCAATCAATATTCATTGTGTCAAATACCTCTAATGTGGTTCTCAGCTGTAAAAATAGAATTCCCCACATCTCTAGATATATTCAACCTGGAAGCTTTCGTACAAAGGCATTCATAAAACTTTGATGGTAGTTGACGCCCCACACTTTCTAGGCGTAATAATTCGCACATTTGTGCCATTCTTCCAGGCTGATATCTTTGTTGAATTTCGGCCATTAATAACTCAAATGCATTATGCAGATTTTCTTCCACAGTTCTGTCTGTAAAGTTTTTCATGGCGCTTCTGAAATTCTCAGGCAATGTCATCCATGCTGCAACAAATTTCTCCATACGGCTTACGTTTTGATAAGCTGTGAATATCATTTGGGCATCCCCGACCCAACTTGAGTGTTTTTCGGATCTATATGGTGGTAGACTGAATATTTTTGGACTGGCGCGGTCGCCATATTTTGTAGAGGCTCCTAACCTATTAGTGTCTGAGAACCCCATAGATGCCAAGTCGTGTTCAGTCCTTAATTGTACAATTGAATCTGACAAGCTAGTACTCTCGTTCACATCTATTAAATTCATGCCTGCCATATCTTGAGCTAATTTGCTAGTGTCCTCAAACTTAAGATTAGCTTCCATGCTGATCGTACTTAATTGTTAATTGGATAACTTAGTGTTAGGCAAAAGGAATGTGTACTTCTTACATGGCAAAACGCCTAATAAAATAACCTGGAAAGAAATAAGACGTGAAAAACAGAATTATTAAATTACCTGTTCCAGAACGTCCCCAATATGTACGATTCAAAAGACAAAATGGTAGCAGGAATATATTGTGAAAATCGAGCAATTATAAACGTAAATTGGAGAAATGAAATAAATGCAGCTTGCTAAGGAATGTCAGGCCAGTCACGTACAGATAACCAAAACTGAAACTACGCACACTTCAAAGTATATATAATGTCAAGTTTTTAAACAAAGAATGTTCTAGAAAATAAACGAATAATTTCTTTTTAAATAAAATTCGTTTCAATCAGCTAAGGTGGTATACATTTATCAATAAATGTCACTTTAATTTTGTCGGAGGAAATATCTTCCTCTACATCATCATCTATATATTTTATGCAAATTTGTTCGTTCGCTATATGAGAACTTATAATTTTTGTGGTAAAATAACATCGAGTTTCAACATAGTTTCAATTTTTGGTCACTAATTTCAGTGGCATCAATTCCGGGTAGATGTTTTGAAATTCGAGGTTACTTTGATCTTTACACTTATTCTTCAAATTTTATAGTTGTCTCATTTAATTCAATATAGCTTGCGCTATTATTGTTTTTTAATAATGAATTCGAGGTCTCGCAATTCTCTAATTAAGCCAGAATCAATAACAAAACTTAAAACTATCTCCGTATAAACTCTATTGCAATAATAACAACGAGATTTCAAAGAGCTAAATCACATTGAGTACAAATTAACTTTTTAATGATTTTGAAAGACGTGACTGATACAATATTAGGCTCCATTTGGTCGTAATATATCTTTAATGATTCTGTTTTGCTAAATATTTCAAACAATGCATAATTGATTTATAGATTTAAAAGATTACTTCACTTGCGTAAATTTTTCGTGTTGTCTTGTTAGACAGAGAAGATAAAAAGATAGCGAGAGATTTCTGAAGATCAGTCGGTGAGCCACATTTATGTGAAATTATTTTAATTTCCTCCTAATGGGAGATTTAAATACAGACGTGGTTATAAATCATCTCAATCAGTTAGTGGACTTAGGGCTATAATTATCACCGATTCCCATTAGCTTGCGCACAGCGCAGGCAGGTTACTCGACGTATTGCCAGATTTCTTTGATAACTGAATATTTAGAGCAATTAATGACCAAAAATGTTGACTTTAGGTGGGCTGGTGTACTGTGAATATCCTTTTGTCGTACACCTAAAAAAAGCATAAAAAGTTCTGCAAAAAGTGGATTTACAATTCACTTAAACGAGTCCTGTTTGAGCTGGAAAACAAACAAAAAAGCGTATAAAAACAATGGCACCACACAGGCGAAAAATGCCCCAAAACATAAAATCGAAACAAACCAATTAAACTTCTGGCTGTCACATAAAATGTAGCGTTAATCGATTTCGCATTAACAGCTGTGCCGGTTTAAAAAAATGGCGATGATGCCAGGATAGCTACGAATGAGCCTATCCACGCGTATGACCGCAGCCAAGTCACAATTAGTTGAGTTTACAAGGGAAATTTTCACACACATCGAGTCCAGTTGAATTATCGAGTGTGAATTTAAGCCTGGAGTCTTTTCGAAGTATGAAATTCTTGTAAATCATAAAAAAGAAGAAATTTGCCTCAAAAACAGGCATTAAACAATATAATCGAAAGAATACGAGAGCATTGAAAATAAAATCCAACCATTGTGTTTCAAATTTACCATTTATTGAAGAAATGCGTAATACTATGATAGGAGCCGTTACTAATTGATCTTAACAAATGAAAACCAGAAGGCGCCTTTAAATTCAACAATATCATTAATATGATTTTATCTAATAATATTAAGGAGAGCCTGCTAACCCCCGTGTGACATAAAGCGATTGTTAGGGAACTTATAAACAGTACGAAGACAAGCGAAATTAAAAATTTGATGCTCATTAAGAAGGCTTTTGGAAAATAAATTTCAAATACCAGCTTGTCACAAAGAATTTGTGAAAGCCAGCGTAAGTTAAGACTTGTGATGGAATCACATGAAAATTTAATTTTTTTAAAGATGACCAAAGTATGACAAAATTAACAAAATATTATATACTCTCCCATGGAAATAGAAAAAAACTGTTACCATATCACAGTTTGTTCAATAAGAATATCTTTATATTATTATTAGTAATACACTCACATCTAACAAATTTCAGCGAATCACGGATCAGATCCTTTGCTGTATAACCGAATACTGTTTGACGTTTTTTGAAGATAAACTATTCTAGTTACTATCTTGATACGAATGTAAATAATTATTACGACTTACTTTGCAACCTGAACGTTCATAACATTATATAATCCGTAATATTATGTAAAACACAATAATAAAAGTTGATATTTTAGGTTAACAAATAACCCAACCGTGTATTTATTCATTATTTTAAAATTCGCGCTTACAAGATAAAAATTACAAACTGATGTTAATATTTTTACGTAATATTAGAATATTTTGGTTTGAAAGCTCGTCAATGTGAAATTGGGAAAAAACCTCGATTAGTATCTCCAACACACACACACACACACACACACACACACACTCACATATATATATATATATATATATATATATATATATATATATATATATATATATATATATATAACGAAATAATATGCATTTATATCCTCAATAAATAAATAAAAACATACTCAATGAATATTTAAAATTAAATTTATATTTTTGTATTCTTACATAAAATTTGCTAAATTAATGCAATTAAGTTTAATGAATGAGGTAAACATTGCATTGACGATGACTTAAACGAGTATAATTATGTTACTGACACAATATCCAAATTGTTGATATCCTTTAGTATAATCAAGTTTTCGAAATTGATATAAACACCTGACCAATTGAGTACCAACATTTTGTCAGTATAACTAAGAATTTTATAGTGTAGAAAAGGCAATTCATCAAGTATAAGCATCAAACCCATTAATTACTTATATATGTCAGTATAAACTAAGAATTGTATAGTGTAGAAAAGGCAATTCATCCAGTAGACCGGTTTCGTCCTTATTGAGAACTCATCATGTACTGGCCAGAATTTGCCGCGGACAGGGCTCGAACCTGGGCACGTCTGCTTCGGAATCTGGTGCTCTAACCACTGAGCCACCCTGCCGCACACTACACACAATTTTCAGCTATATACTAACTAATGTTACTTGGTTAGTCTATTTTTCCTTTAGGTGTAGCAGGGTGGCTCAGTGGTTAGAGCACCAGATTCTGAAGCAGACGTGCCCAGGTTCGAGCCCTGTCCGCGGCAAATTCTGGCCAGTACATGATGAGTTCCCAATAAGGACGAAACCGGTCTACTGGATGAATTGCCTTTTCTACACTATACAATTCTTAGTTTATACTGACATATGTAAGTAATTAATGGGTCAGGTGCTTATATCAAGATCGCAACCTTGATTATAATAATTGTTATCACCACCCGCGCAACCAATGTTCGTTTAATTATATAAATGTTCATTTCAATACCACTTCCCCATGTAGTGTGGTGTCTGTTCAGTAATGACAGATTGGGGATGGTTAGTTGGAACTTTGGGTCTAAATGGATGCCATATGAGCTCCACCTAAAGGAAAAATAGACTAACCAAGTTACATTAGTTAGTATATAACTGAAAATTGTGTGTAGTGTAGTGTGCGGCAGGATGGCTCAGTGGTTAGAGCACCAGATTCCGAAGCAGACGTGCCCAGGTTCGAGCCCTGTCCGCGGCAAATTCTGGCCAGTACATGATGAGTTCCCAATAAGGACGAAACCGGTCTACTGGATGAATTGCCTTTTCTACACTATACAATTCTTAGTTTATACTGACATATGTAAGTAATTAATGGGTCAGGTGCTTATATCAAGATCGCAACCTTGATTAAAATAATTGTTATCACCGCTTGCGCAACCAATTTTCGCTTAATTCATCCAGTAGACTGGCTTCGTCCTTATTGGGAAGCCATCACGTACTGGCCAATATTTGCTTCGACATCTGTTCATTCTATAAGTGTCAGCTATCTACCTTTCTAGACTCAGCCCACACAGAAAGGTCTCAGATAGGTTGCTAGACTAAATGTACATATTTGGGAATAGTCGTACATCTTCTGCCAATTTTCAAGCGTGTAGTTTTCCTTTGCTTGGTGACACATGTTTTTAGCCTATTCGTATTTCTCCTGGAATTCTTTGTTATCAATTTTTTTGCTAATGCTTCATTCGCTGAGGCTCGAGTAATTTTTGGGCTTGTCGAATATACTTGTTGTTTGGATTTATTTGAATACATGAGAAAGAATACTTAAATTTTTAATAACGGTATTTGTTGTATCATTTAAAACTCTTCATAAATGTATAATAATTAATCTGCCTTCAAATTTATTGCGACCACATGCGGAAGTGAAAATCTTGTAGGACGAATGTAATTGGTTAAGTTTTTTGTGCAATCAGAAAATGTGCACAAATTATTTCTTAACCCGTGTTGTAGACGCAATGGTAAGTTAGAGTTAATAAAGCTGATCCTATCAAATGCGATTGTTGACAAAACAATAAAGGTGGAGAACATTGCAAGCTAGATGCAACCGCACAATTTGTAAATAGAGGCACTCAACAAAAAAAGACACGCAAGGGTTCAGATTATATTTAAATATGTTAATAGAGTTAACGCAAGAAAACGAAAAACTGGAGCCAACGAATGATTTGGACAAATGTCCTGACAAATAAACAATTAAAAATTCAATGATTGCGCGGGTGGTGATAACAATTCATTGTATAAAATTTGCAAGTTAGATATAAATACAATAAAATTGTTTTGGTGTTTATATCAAGCTCGAAAACTTGAGTTGAGAAAAACGTCCATAATGTGTTATTTTCAATTATTCGTGTTTAAATTTTTTTAAATATTGAGAGAATACTAAAACTTGGAAAAAAATTTCGATCTGTTCAATTTTTCCGAGTAGTCGACATATTGTAGATATGCAATATTCAGTTATAAACATTTATAATGACTTAATATATGTATTTGACCCGTATCGATTTAAATAACAGTCATTCAAAGCAGATATTGTGAACACCACAGAACAATAACGGAAAAGCTTCAATGGAACTCAAATTCTTACCATATTATATGTGGATGAACTTATAATTCTCTCAACTGAATGAATCATAAGACTCGCTACAATAGACAGGGTATCGAGAGTTTTCCTAGCAACCAATGCATATAACCATGCTATGAGAGAAAAAATGCCGACTAGTCAAATTTATGAAAAGACATTAGACATTAGAAATTTGATTCAAAGTCAGATTTAGCGTCAGAATGATGATAAAGCATGTTGCAATATCAATAACAGATTATGAATTTATTCATAATTCTTAACAGAAATTTATAAAGCAGAACCGATTGTAACAAATACTGCAAGGCTTTATGGAATGCTAACATTACATAATTAAACGAACATTGGTTGTGCTGGTGGTGATAACAATTTTTATAACCAACTTTGCGATCATGATTATTGATTCATTAAGTACATGCATTTATCAGTATAAACCAAGAATTGCATGGTGTAGAAAAGGCGATTAATCCATTAGACCGGTTTTGTCCTTAGTGAGAACTCATGACTTACTGGACAGAATTTGCCGAGTACAGGGCTCGAACCTGGGCGCGTCTGCTTCGGAATCTGGTGCTCTAAAAACTGAGCCACCCTGCCGCATAGTACACACAATGTAACTCGGTTAGTCTTTTTTCTTTTATGTGGAGCTCATATGGCATCCATTTAGCCTCAAATTTCCAACTAACCATTCTCAGTCTATCGTTATATATAACAGACACCACACTACGTGGGGAAGTGGTATTGAAATACACATCGGTATAATTAAAAGAACATTGTTGTTTAATAAATATTGATTGAAGAAGTGTATGATGTTGTCATATCAGCTGACAATATTTCGTCAATTTTTTCCTCTAATTCCTAATATTAAATTCGGCACTTTTTTGGCTAGAATTCCTTATGCGAAAAGAGGCAGTTGGTCTACCCGAGCCTTGTCCATGGCAAATTCTGGCCAGTACGTGATGAGTTCCCAGAAAGGACGAAACCGGTCTAATGGATAAATTGCTCTTTCTATACTATGCAGTTCTAAGTTTTTTCTGACAAATGTATGTACTTAATGGGTCAGCTGTTTATGCTAACATTACACAAAAACCAAAATGTTCTCTGAACCAATGCGTCCAATCGCATTAATCTTTTACACTTCAGAGTATGTGCTTGCTAGGTTCTTAATCAAACTCTTTCAGCCTATTTAAGCATTCTTAGCACATATACTGTTAAAATTCTTTTGTGTTAACAAGTAAAAAAGAACGAAATCATTGCCAATTTAACAAATGACTCACGGGTTGTAAAATAATGCTTACAAGATTTACGCGAGAAAAGAAAACGGTGAGAATCTGCAACTTTATCGAATAGGAATATCCAAATTCTTTGAATTTCGATTCCTTGCACAAAAAATTTCAATTTGTAGTTAATGACAAGTACTTCCATATGTTAAGTGGTGTTGCTATGGGAAGTGTTGTAGTACAGTACCTCGCGTAAGAACATACGTTTCAATTTGAACATACTTGTCTACAGAATGTAATTGCTCAATGCATGTCATACAGATTATATTTATACGATCATTTGTTATATAATTTTAAAGTAGAAAATCCTAAATAATACCTGGACCAACCCCACAAATCTAACTCAGAAATGAAATTAACATCAAAATAAGAGAAAATAACCGATTTCTTTTTCTTGCCTTTCAACTGCTTTGTAAGGACGACGCTGCATGGCGAGATCGATATTTTGTCAGTTATTCGTGTTCACGTGCGTACCAAAAATTGCAACTGCATTGTACCAAAATGGTACAAGGGGATCCTGGTAAATAACTTAGATAACCGCGTTAGGATAACGTGCTCTGAACACAAGATCGAAAAAGAGTTAGACCATTTGAAGAAAATCTTGAAAATGAACAACTGCCCGGATAAATTTGTCGTTATTATCATGAGAACTTGCCGAGTTTGCTACTTGGACACCTCCTTCGTAGCAGATCTTTCAGCATCAAAACTGACTATAAAGTTAAACTGAATCGCGAAACTATCTTTCTAAATGTCAAGTAAGGTAGCACACTAAGCAAAATGTCTGAGCTCTAAATATGCTATAGTTGAATGGGAAGAATCAAATAGCAACTAATAAATATATTCATTGTACCCTTCCCATGTACAAAAACAAAAAATTTTTTATCAGATACAAGAAATGTTTCTTTCTCATTATCTCCTCAAGTATCTATTAATGAACATATCTTTATATATGTATATTGGACGGCAAAACAATATAGAATATGTAAACATAGAGAGAGTGTGAAAAAAGGAAACCAATCAATTGCGTGCGTCACCTCCAGTTTAAGCTCAATGCCTGAACATGCTTTTTCTGCTTGCATAAATCCGGCTGCAATTTATTTATCCATAAGGCTTCGTATGTGGCAAGCTCCCTTTTTATTGTATTTAGTAATTATTTTAAATACTGGAGAACATATTTGTGATGTTTCGAAGATGTATTGGCGCAATTGCAGACTTGTATTCATCATTTGATTTAAAAGAGGCGCTTAAGTTACAATGTTCTCCCAATCGAGTAATTAACCGTCGCATTTCAGAAGAATAATAAATATAAGCTATTATCACTTTCCACAAAAGTTGATCCAGAGAGAATATGCACCACACGCAAAATCAGCAATTACGGATCATATAATTCAAACAATGCACCAAAAGAGCACAAATATTTACTCAGTTCTTCGTATTCTTCAAATTTCTAATCAATGTGTAATATGTATATTCAACAAGAAGTCACCCAATATAAAATTAGCAACAAAACTAACCAGAAAAATTTCAGATAGGCAGAATTATAGTCAAAAAATATAAGTGACACAAAGCTAGACTAGACAATGTTCCTGACATTACAGAAAAGCTTCAAGATCAAAGCCAAATACATACACTTGAGCAAGATACAACTATAATCAATGAACAGGTAACCATTGAGCACACTTTCTACAAACAGATTGTTGACCAAGTCTATATAGGAATCAAGCTGCCACTTAACGAATGACCAGAGGTCAAACGATTGGAAAACAAATTGCTTAAACGCAAGCAATGAAAAAATCATCAAACATAAACCCCAAACATCCCCGTATAAGACATATACAACGCACCTACAAAAATTCATACATTTATTTGAAAATTTATGTATATTAAAAGTTTATATTATGTTTTGGTTACTTCAAGGTTAATGGAAATTGTTAACAAAGAAACAATAAAAATAAACAAATTTCAATTATTTAAAGAACTTATTATTCTTACTACTGAATAACTAAGTATATATATATATATATATATATATATATATATATATATATATATATATATATATATATATAATTCATGTTTCAAAAGGAAACGAGATAAACCAATTAAACTGATGTAATGAAGGAAATGAATTCTATATTTTGAGGCTCACCTATGTATGTTCCAGCTTTAGGTTTTAAATTATAGTTGTAACATTGAGCATTTGACCCAGTTGGGAAAACTTATAAATTCATATTAAGTATCCATGAGCAAGGAAAAAAGAATAATTGTCTGACCAAAAAATCACTTCGTTCTCATATCCTCATGAAACATGTGCAACAAAACGCAATTAAATCTTTTCATAAAGCAAAGTAATATTACATAAAATTTTTGCGATTTCCACAAATGTACATTGGAACTCTTTATATCCTAAGTTAAAATTCGGTTTAAAGTTAACTTCCTAGAGTGCTTATTACTTAATTAATAATTAATTAATTGTTTTCTACCAATACTTTACACGAAATAACATTCGATTTTGGTGTTATAAACTGCCAAAAATTATTTAACAAATAATCTCAACTTAGAATGCAATTTTAAATTTTCAAACACACTAAAATGATGTGGAGGCAGAATATTTCAAATAGCAACAAACAAGAAAACAGGATTGATTTGAAAAGTATTCTTTAAATAACTTGCCTCTGTGTAGACATAATGTGTAATAATTTCGAATTAATTCAACTTTAGTCATTCATGTTTCAGTCATTTTCTGTTTGTTTATTATATTTTCTAGCTTTCATTTTTGGCCAAATCTGTTTTGCATATTTTACACCGGAAAATTTTTCTTTACATACTCACGCTTTTCCTAAGAAATTGTCAGTGTACTTAGATTTATTACGCGGCGGATTTTAGCAAAAGGTATCGCGAACTAAATCTCCCAGATGATTAGGATACAAATCACCTACGTTGATCTTTTTTCCAAAAAGCGGCCGCAGTGCCTATAAGTGAAATAAAGGTGGTCCTGTTTCAGTAATATAAATTCAAATTTGTAACTATTGATCTTGCATGGAATAACGCATTCATATATCCAAAATAAGAAAATACTAAGATTAAATAATAAATATTGAAATTTATAAGGTTAAAAGAGGTAAACCTAGACTTATGGAATTTCCATGAACACTTCTAGCAAAGGCTGCACGAAAAATTAGGGTCTAATGCTTTGAAGTTGAAAAAGGTTTTAGGACAAAATAAAAAAACAAGTGCAAAAATAACAGATACGTAGCTCAAATGGCAATGCAGTATTCGAATTTAAATGAATGGTGAAATATCTTTCGAGAAGGAATATTTTACTCTATCTTCATGGTAACTAATTAAAAATAATTTTTTTGTATGATAAAATCGAAAACCTTATAACCTTTTAGGCGATGCGTACTCTGGTCTAAACGAAAATGAATCAGACATCCTTAAATAAAAACAAATCACATTTTACTTAACCAGTCGTCAGACAGCATAGAAAAACTACCGCCAGTAGCACGCATCGACGCGTTTCGACCTTCCATATTCATCACGAGAATACGACGGCAAATGGATTAGTGAAGATCAAACGACATTGAATATATATGGAAAAAAAATAAGATATTCGGCTCTGACCTCTAGTAGTCTCGCATACACTTAATTGACTGGAAATTTCGGCTGCACAATTTCTATACAGTCACTTTGATGATGGCCATGGAAGGTCGAAACGCGTCAGTGCGTGAGACTAGCGGTAGTTTTGCTATGTTGTCTGACAATTGGTTAAGTAGAATGGTATTGGTGTTTACTTCAAGCTCACAAACATGATTTAAAGAATAGTTACCACCACCGATGCAATCCGTTATTGTTTAACTGTATTGTCTTTATGTATGTGTGTGGTAAGAACTACAAAGAGTTAGTGTTCGTAATTGCCTTTGAATTATGCAGCCGATATTTCCAGTCAAGTAAAAAATATGCAAAATTACTAGAGGTGAGAGAAGCTTAGCTAATTTAGTTTTCTATATAAATGCAATGCGGTTTGATCTTCGATAGTCAGTTTGCCGTCGTACTCTGATGATGATCTTCGAAAATAAAAACGCGTCAGTGCCTGCGACTGGAGGTAGTTTTGCCATGTTTTCTGACGACTGGTTAAATTAAATGGGATTGGTTTTAACTTGAAGCACGCAAACTGGATTTATACAGATGTTACATCCACTAGCGCAATAATTTTTTGTTTATTTGTATTATCCATATATTTATTTTTGGCGAAAGTTGCAATCAGTTAATGTTTGTGACTGCATTGAAGTTGTGCAGCCGACATTTCCAGTCAAGTACAATGTATGCGAGATTACTAATTGTGAGAGCCGCATATCTTATTTTGCTTTCCATATATTTGCAATTTGGTCTGATCATCACTAGCCAGTTTGCGGTCTTACTCTGATGTTTATTAATGGAAGGTCGCACGCGTCAGTACGTGCGACTGGCGGTAGTTTTGCTATGTTTTCTAAATGCTGGTTAATATATATATATATATATATATATATATATATATATATATATATATATATATATATATATATATATATATATTTGCCGCATATTTAATGAATTTTACAATAAGGACAAAAAGCCTTTAACACTTTAAATACTATTATACACGTTATATATGTATATATATATATATATATATATATATATATATATAATAAAAGCAAAATCAGAGAAATTGTTATATATTTATGAAGACCTTTATTTAAACCAACAGACACCTGGCCTAAATATTCAAAATTTTCATCAACATGATATTGGGTACTCGCCAAGGACCTGACAGACATTGTTGGGACCCTGGTTAAAATCGGCGCACATTTTCTTCGAAGTCGCAAACTCATGAACTGTGCAATCCCTGCCTTATAGTAGAAACGATTCAATTAAAACGAGACTTTAGGACATATCTGTTGACCAATAAATATGGTTAACCTCCCCGAATTTTCATTAAGAAAAAGAAGTGAGTATGTATTGAATATATATATATATATATATATATATATATATATATATATATATATATGTGCATAACACTAATACAATTAATCAAAATGAATTAATTTTTCTTAATTGTTTGATAAATGTAACAGATGTTATATCTTTTATTATACAAATAATCATCTTTCTTTAAAAATATCGGCTTTACTTTCATTTAGAACACAGAAAATACTGAATATAAAATTTAGCATTTCCTTCAGGTGGGACCCAAATGACATATCTTCGGATCGTAATTTTACAACAAATCACTGTCGATCTGTCATTATAGTGCGAACAACATTCAATCATGGGTAGTTTACTTAATTTAATTGTTGTGGCAGAAGTTTAATTATAGATAAATTATCAATTCGGGCTTAAAGTTTCATAAGGCAGAAAATGCAATGCTTCGAACAGAAAACTATCTGACTCGGGGTCTTACAATGAACAAATGCACTTAATATGTCGTGCTAAGCATGCAATCTTCAGTTATGTGCGAAATATTGTTTCGTTATGCTTTAATTTATGTAGATCCTAAGTAGCATCTCTTTCGGCCTAAAGATCTAACCAGGCACCCATGTTCTATCATTGGTGAACGTAGACCATGATTACTGGAGAAGTGATTAGAAATTCAACTTTAATGGCAGAATTTCTTATATATGTTGTCAGTAAATGAACTAAAAAGTGAATAATTTAGCAAACGCAATCCGACAAGTAAAACCATGTTGCCATTGAATATTTCACATAATGTATGCTCTAATCAAAATCCTTTTTTGATGTGGCATGTTCTTTGTTCTATATTGACAGAATGTGGTAGCATGTCATATACTTATATATAAATGTCTCTAACTAAAAGCAAACACAATCAAACCGTATGTTGATATGTAGCACGAAATTGCCTCCAACCTGCGGTAGGGCTGGCAGTGAATGAATGCAAGACTCCGAAACAATATTGCCCTAGTTAGAGTCCCGGACACGTCAAGTTCTGGCAGGTACTAGACGAGATACGAGTATGGACTAAACTTTAACAATAATTGTTTGCGCGGGTGGTGGTAACAATTATTTAAATCCAGTTTGCGAGCTTCATGTAAACACCAATCCCATTGTATTTAACCAGTCGTCGTACAACATAACAAAACTACCGCCAGCCGCAAAGCACTGACGCGTTTCGACCTTCCTTGATCATCATCAGAGTACGAAGGCAAACTGAATATCGAGGATCAAGCCGCAATGAATATACATGGGAATCAAATTTAGATATGCGGCTCTCACCTCTAGCAGTCTCGCATACATTGAACTTGACTGGAAATGTCGGCTGCACAATTTCTATGCAGTCACGAACAATAACTGTTTGCAGCTTTCGCCACATATACATATATAGGCAATACAATTTAACAATAATTGTTTGCGCGGGTGGTGGTACCAATTCTTTAAATCAAGTTTGCGAGCTTGAAGTAAACACCAATCCCATTGTATTTAACCAGTCGTCGAATAACATAACAAAACTACCGCCAATCGCAACGCACTGATGCGTTTCGACCTTCCTTGATCATCATCAGAGTACGACGACAAACTGACTATCGAGGATCAAACCGCATTGAATATATATGGAAATCAAATTTAGATATGCGGCTCTCACATCTAGCAGTCTCGCATACATTGAACTTGACTGGAAATGTCGGCTGCACAATTTCTATGCAGTCACGAACATAAACTGTTTGTAGCTTTCGCCAAATATACATATATAGACAATACAATTTAACAATAATTGTTTGCGCGGGTGGTGGTACCAATTCTTTAAATCAAGTTTGCGAGCTCGAAGTAAACACCAATCCCATTGTATTTAACCAGTCGTTGAACAACATAACATAACTACCACCATTTCAATGTAAACGAGACTGCTTGAATTGAGAACCGCATATCTAACTTTCATTACCATGTATGTTCAATGCGGTTATATCTTCTATATTCAGTTTGCCGTCGTACATCTAATGATGATCATGAAAGGTCAAAACGCTTCAGTGAGTTGCGGCTGGCGGTTGTTTTGTTATGTTGTTCGACGACTGGTTAAATACAATGGGATTGGTGCTTACTTCAAGCTCGCAAACTTGATTTAAAGAATTGTTACCACCATCCGCGCAAACAATTATTGTTAAATTGTATTGCCTGTATATGTTTATGTGGCGAAATCTACAAACAGTTAATGTTCGTGACTGCATAGAAATTGTGCAGCCGACATTTCCAGTCAAGTTCAATGTATGCGAGACTGCTAGAAGTGAGAGCCGCATACCTAAATTTGATTTCCATGTATATTCACTGCGGTTTGATCCTCGATAGTCAGTTTTCCGTTGTACTCTGATGATGATCAAGGAAGGTCGAAACGCGCCAGTGCTTTGCGGCTGGCGGTAGTTTTGTTATGTTGTTCGACGACTGGTTAAATACAATGGGATTGGTGTTTACATGAAGCTCGCAAACTTGATTTAAAGAATGGACTAAACTTGTCTATTTGTTGAGTTTCTTTTGCCTCTTTATGCAATGTTTAGTTTATATATATATATATATATATATATATATATATATATATATATATATATATATATATATCTTTATGATGTCCATTCCTTTTTAATTTACCACAGTATTCTTATAATTAGGAAAACAACACATAAATAACAAAGTGGATAAAGGCCATTTATTTCGTGAATACTAAACATCTCTTATACAATCATACATATTTATACATTTTGGGTTTTCAATTGATTATGCTATTGGTAACAAATATGACTCGTTATTACTGTTGTTTCTTGTTTTGACTAGTTGGTGAGTGTGTATGCGTTTGTGTTTGTTGTGTATGCGTGTTTGTATGTAAAGGTCAATCTCGCAGACATCACTTCGCAATACTGCGAGAATGACCTTTACATACAAACACGCATATACAACACAAACACAAACGCATACACACTCACCAACTAGTCAAAACAAGAAACAACAGTAATAACGAGTCAGATTTGTTACCAATAGCATAATCAATTGAAAACCCAAAATGTTTAAATATGTATGATTGTATAAGAGATGTTTAGTATTCACGAAATAAATGGCCTTTATCCACTTTGTTATTTGTGTTGTTTTCCTAATTATAAGAATATATATATATATATATATATATATATATATATATATATATATATATATATATATGAATTTAAAAATTCCGCTGAGGTAAATAATTTAACCATTTTCAAATGCATGAGAAAGGACAACCGTTATCCACTGAATAACAGTTATTAAGAAAAATCAGTTCTGCCAGTATCTACATAAAATATTCTCGATTTTTAGTGTTATTTTTGTTTATACAATCATAACTGTTCATTTATCGTAACCAATCAAATCTTAACTATGCCTATCTTGCAATTACGCGACATAGGCTACTTAATTTATTTAAAGTCATATACTGTGTAAACGCCTTCATTTTTAGTTAATAGCAAATTACTTGATATTTCTTTATTCGGGGCACACATTAATGGGCTGAATATTCATTACCAAAATAAGCTTGGTAAAAATGAAATACCATAACACAAATATTAAATAATTTTATTTCATTACTGCGCAATAATTTATAGTGTTTAAAGGGCGTAATACCGGCTCCTATTGATGAGTCGCCAGTAAGCACGAAACGAATGTGCATGAGATTATACTTAGCGTTCATGCTGTCTTTTGTTTATCCTTCTGGTCACAACTGAACTAATTTGTTACTAGGTTCGCAACACCTAATACATACTTGCATATATATTAGCTCTCCGTAACAAACAGTATTTAACAATAATTTAGTTGTTTGTGTAAATTTAAAACGTTAATATTAGTTTGACAAATGGGTTACAGTGAATAAGCAAATTTATCAAATATAAATAAACCAGGTGGTTCATGCTTGAAAAAAAAATCTAAATTGGTAAGAACAACAAACAATAATATGTCAACCTTGGATAAATACCTATGAATTAAATGAAATCAGAAACTAATGCAGAGAAATAAGACTAAAACATGGTGGATGCATAAACAGACTTATGTGGAAGTAATTATTATTTTCTAAAATTAATAATAAATAAAAAAACGAACGGGGTAAGCAATGCGAGATAACTAATGAAGGAATTAATTATGGATACCGAACTATGATAAAATTAAAAATCATTATAATAAACCAATCGCCATAGAAAGAACAAAATGGTGAAGGAAGAACAAAATGACAGCATAAAAGTTTATTTTTAAAATAGAGTAATTAAATTAATTTACAAGAAATTAATTGGTTTTAAGTAGAATAGAATGTCGTAGACTGTCATGAGAGTAAAATTTTAATTAACTTTGTGGAGAATAAATTAATATTAACGCAACAGAAACTCAACGACTGGAATGATAGTTACATTATTATGAGTGAAATGCAAAAATACAATGTACACTTAATCAAATAAGTGACAAAAAAAGAATTTTATTCAATAAATTTACTTGTCAAGTATTAATTAATTTACTTTTACTAAACGTCCGTCTAACACAAATTCAGAAAATTGCCTCGTACGATTTATGCCTACTGTATTAAGTGTTGTGCATGAAGATGTGGGAATCAGTGTCGACATCTTAACTTCCTCTTCATATTTTATTCTACACGATGCACAATACAATAATTTTTACAATTTACGTTAGCAAAGATGTAATCGTTTACATTCCGTCGAGTTAAGTGTATGGACAGTTTCGAATGAATAGTGAGCCGTATTTAATTTCAGTTTAACATTAGTCTCTACTGTTGGGCTGCGTTTCAAAAACAAACATGATAAAAATCACGAAAAGGTGTTTCATAAACACAAAATGTATCAAGTGATGAGATCTTTTCCATTTAGTTAGGGAGCATGTAGACTTATATACATGCTTCTTTATAAGAAGTGTTTATTTCAAATTTTGCAGAAGGTGCAAAATGACGCCCAAACACAGAATGATATATAGTTATAAATTTTCCTTAATCTTGTGGTTTAGGCAGTAGTGACGCATAAATACTTTCATTAAAAATGCTATTACATCCATCGGTTTATCATTATTTTTAGTTATTTTACATTTTATAATTTATCTTCTCTATGTGTATAGTCAGAAATTCTTAAGCTCCGGGTTCTAAGTACTCAATATTAACTGTCTTCAAGCATCATGAATTAAAGTATTCACGATAAGGAGAACTTTCGGGTATGTAAAATTTCTGCTATTATCTCTTCAAAATTAAAAAGGTTAATTATCAATCTGGAATTTGTATATTGCAATTGACTGCTCTCTCATTCTACTGTGTGTTATTCGCTATTAATCTGAATACCTGAACGCAAGATTTTATAAGCACCAAATTTCCAATTAAAA
The DNA here is from genome assembly GCA_029291075.1 of Eudiplozoon nipponicum. Lineage (NCBI taxonomy): Eukaryota > Metazoa > Platyhelminthes > Monogenea > Mazocraeidea > Diplozoidae > Eudiplozoon > Eudiplozoon nipponicum. The sequence continues at coordinate 65,955 of JAQBSW010001342.1, read as the reverse complement.
CACGTAACTTATGAAATAACGAACAAGTGTCTGTCTTAGAAGGATCATTTGAAATTGGTTGTTACCAGATAATTCATGGATATACCAGTTACGGGAATTGATAGCGGTCGTCGCATAGAAACAAATCCAATTAGTTTTCAAAATAGTTTCGAAACCTACAACGTTTGATGACATATATACGTTAACTTTTATTATGAAATGACTTATAATCACGTTTTTGTCTTTAATGTATTCCCAAATTATTATTATAGAACGTATTCAGATGTTTAAAAACATAATGTGCGTCTCTAAATTTAAACATCGAATAAACAATGAAACTTGCAATACATCAATCTTTTGATGTTTATATTTAAAGACGTTCCCAATAATTAACACTTATTTATTTTTATATTGCAAATATATCATGGCATTTTTTATTTCTTTTACAAGGAATTTTAAGGAAAGTTTAATTTAGCAAACATTAACGTTCACGTTAAATTATGCTAGATTTCCCGATTTATGAAATTTTAATAACCCTTAAAATTTTTGTGAGATTGTATCCCGCTGTATGCGGAAATGACTATCCGCCAAGTCATTTTTTTATATGAAAATGACATTTTAATTTAAAACATTCAACGTTGTTATGCATTCAATACGAAAGATCATCTTTCATGTTTGTATTAACGTGATCATTATGACGTTATTCATACATCTTTTCAATGTAATCACATTTGTTCGATGCGACTATGGATCTAACTTTATCGGCTATAAGGTAAATGTAATTTGGGGATCTAAACTGATACAGGAGTTCTATAATATAATATTTTAGCTTTCGCTTCAAACCTTTATTCGCTACCTGCAACGCTTGTAAGTTGACTTAAACATGAATCTTGATATCTTTCGTAATAAATTGTGCCGATTTAATAGCGTCTGTCATAATTTTGTAGTTTAATGCAGGTAATTTCCGAGTAAGTTATTATAACGCGTAATTAATAGGAGCTAATGACGGCAGATTGACACTTCTTGCACTCTAGTAAGAAATTTCCACTCTGTCAAATTATAGCTCTTGTGTGAATCTTTTAAGTCGAAATTTATGCTTATTTGAAACTATTTAGGTACAATTTTATTCATAATATTTAATTTGAAGAACGAAATTTTCTCCAAATTATAAATCAGTTGCAATTTATATTTTACATATATTCAAAATCATTTATAATCCACACAGAATAAGTTTCTCTCAGTCTTCATTTGAACAATATTTGTTCTTATGTTTAATAGTCAATTTAAGCATATTTGTTATGATTTATTACTTGAACAACGGATTATGTTTCTTTGATTACATTGCGATGATTTGCCATAAACTGTTAAATTATTATCTATTTGTATGTACCACCTATTTTCAGCGTGAGGCATCGCAAACAAGACCAAACTTTGCATTGAATTCTGTTAAGCCGAAAAATGACAGTTTAATTAAAGATTACTCTACTAGAAATGTTAAAACAGAGCCGATTTGTTGCCTTATCTTACAAGATTACCAACCAAAGTCTACGACAGAAGATGAATATCATTTTAGTAGATGCATCGCTCCTATATGTTTTTGAATATAAATTACTCAACAAAATACAAATGGTTTAATCATTGCGCCGTGATATCTGTCATCACAATCATTAAATAAGTTCGGCATCAGATCATTATAACTTTCATATACACGGCTTTTATTGGATAAGACGGTATTTCGTATTTATAAATCTGACCGTGGTTTGAAATAAGTCTTTTAACTGGTTGATACGGGCATATTTTCTGGCACCAGGTTTAAATAAGAATCTGAAAAGCGTTCATAATATGTTTTTTCCACCAATCTATGTGACAGATCTTGATGACAATGTTACTATTGTTGAAATTATTTATTAGGCAGCTGACCTAAATTTTTGGAAATTTTTTGCAGATTGGTATAAACAAACTTGGGCTACTTCATAATACACCAACCAAACTGTAAAACTAGTTTTAAATATCAGAATAAATCAAGAAAAGCCACTAGAATGGGCTTTGGTTTGCGATTACTAAATTTAAAAGTATTATCATAAGCCAAGCTAACAAAAACTTCACGTTAAGTGTCAGCAAATTTCAGAGTTTTATCAAAGACCCTGGAGTAATTGTATCGAAACTTACAACTTTGCATTAGAAATATATTACGTATTGCATAGCAGTTCTTTTCTTGATTTTCAGTTCACTCAAAGGTGTTAACATAGGAAATGGGTAATTTCGACTGCTTTTCAGTTCATTCTAATTAGATCTCCCATAGATGAATTTAGAAATTTACAACAATCGAGTGAATCCGCCAAATCAGTGTAAGTTTTACAAAACGATCGGCTGTATTAGACACAGCCACATGACGGGTTCGAGCCTACTACGGTCGAAGTGTTTCTCAACGCTTTTGATCACAGCGCGTCTCATATTGACGGTAAAATTTGTTCTGCTTGAAAGTTGAGCTTTTTTTGAACCTCGAACTTTAAATGTGTCTACAATCTAAATGAAATTTACTTTACAATATGAACCCGTTAACTTCAAGCATAACCATGATTATATTTTAACGACCTACTGAATTTGTTGAGATCTTAGAATAGATTAAAATGCGTCCTGGTTGTCGTATATACTGCAAAATTAGTTTATTACTAAGTACGCAACACCTAATACAAAATTATACACACACACACACACACACATATATATATATATATATATATATATATATATATATATATATATATATATTACACAGTATATTTCTAATTAGGAAGAAAAGAACGCATTAATAACAAAGTGGATAATGACCATTAATTTTGATAATTCTAAACTTCACTTTACAATCTTTTATTTATATAAATTCTGGGTTTTCATTTGATTATGAGTGTGGCAACAATTCTACATCTATTTACTTGCATTTCTTGTTTTGGCTGGCCTAAATATTCAAAAGTTTCATCAACATGACATTCTAATCGACTGGCCATGAATAACAAAATTCAACAACAATGAACTAACATTCGGGCAAGACGGAACACGCCCTCGAGCAGGCTCAACAAACACTCGATTGGATTGACAACAAACTGAAGAGGAAAAAACAGCTGCACATACGGTGACAGAAATTTCGAAACAATATGAGCATTCACCACTGCAATCGGCACCTGCACTCTGACGAAGTGTAGAAAACAAAATTGCGTAACAAGGAAAAATAACATTCGTAGACGAAACAACCAACATTGCGAAAAGTTTGTTAACTCTCAAGCCATCCATACAAGAATGACCAGATATTTGCAATACAGCGAGAAGTACTCTTACATGCAAACAGGCATGCACATGGACACAAAAGCATACACACTTGCTAATCAGCCAAACAAGAAATAAATTTAAAACCGAATCAGATTTGTTGCCACCAACATAACCAAATAAAAACCGAGAATGTATATAAATTGAAGATGAAATAGATGAATTGTATGGCTCTGAACCAAAGGTTATTCAGTTTAAATTCTTGTAGCATCTCTCTTTACTAAACTAGTCTAATAGATGGACCATATATATGTATGCATATATATATATATATATATATATATATATATATATATATATTTATAAAGAAAGGCAAAGCTATTAAAACCACGACTGCATTAGGTGTTCCCCAATAAAGCCTAATTTGTCGATAAGCAACGATGGGCAACAAAATCTAATAACGTTTCTCTGCAAACTCCTTCTTCCTTCAATGAATGCTGCCTGTGGAAAAGATGGAACATTAAAGCAATATGGCAGGCTTTTTAGCATATATTTGTTGTCCATGTAAACATAGCAATGCGTAGTATTACAAATGAACTGCATCGGTTTCTTATTTAGTTGGCACCTATAAAGTTCTTGCCAATAAGGTCGCGATGAGGCTTCAATCGGGGTCAAAATTGCATCGGCCTCTTGCAATTATTATACTCTTCTACTCCAAATTGTCCCTACCGGCAATTTACAGTAATGCATCATGTCTACATTTTTAGTCTCCCTTTTCTTAAGCTAAAGCCTGTGTACCATCGCTTTTGACATAAAGTTTCAACTGAATTCCCATGCTCTGTCAAAATAGATCATGTCATGGCACCAGGAGTATTTTTATTGAAATAAAGTAAAATATGTTATTATATTACATACGTGTAGCCAGCATTAACTAAGCATTGAATGACATGGAAAATAATATTCATCAGGTAAATTCATAATTTGCCGTGATCATGACGTAAAAATTTGCTACACACTCTTTCATTTCATTTAATTGAATTTGAATCCATAAATCTGGTGGTATTTTAATTTTTGTCTTTTAAATGTTGTTCTTTCAAATGTAATAGTAGACGCATTTATTTCCTCCGCAAATTACCATTGGCTAAATGCGGTCTTCTAATATCTAACAGAAACTGTGTTATCCGGAGAAATGATAACAATTCAGTGAAAATGAATTGATTTTAAATATAATTTTTGGATGTACAAATTGAATATATCATGAGATAGAATCAAATATACAGATTTCTTCTTCATTAAGGCTTATCAAGTACGCGCAAGTAAGGGTGTAACTTGGGTTCGAACAAGGACAAATTTGCTTCAAGCATTTCAAATCAACCATTGCGCCATAGTATTTTTCAAATATTTTCAAACTTTTCTATTCAGCCTTTCTGATAATGTATATATGGTGATTTGGATGATCTAGATTTACAAATGTCCACCTCAACTCTGTCATTAGGGAGCAGACCTCATGCCACATGAAGTGAGACGAATCTGGTCAACTTGTTAACGTGCACTTGCTAAAATATGCAACGTTTAGTTTATAGTAAATGTATATTTCCTTAAATCCTGACAAATTATTCTGATTCAATATTTCTTCTACAGCTAGCGTCCTGTCTTCGCCTTTATGACAGATGGAGTGACCTATCAGATCGTTAGGTAAAACGCAATAATGAATTGAAAAATAATGATGAAAGAGTTGACAAAACAATATAGGTGGCGCCTATGTGCTCAGACCAATATTATATCGCGGAAATAATAAAGACTACCTGCTGAGTACCCAATAAGGCAGGATCCGTTCTGCATATGCCTGTCATTTTCTATATTATGCTCAGATAATACTGGCAATAAAATTTGAAATCCGGCCATGATAAGTTATTTCATAATCTCTTTATTCGATGGCATGCTATCAGTTTATTATTGGCAGATGGTGAAGTACTAATCGGGAGTTTAAATTGAAAGCGATGCCAAATATACCTCACCTAAAGAAAACATAATTAAAAAATAATTTTGTATGTAAAGGCAAACTACATACAGTGCGTTTCATGAGATTGAGCGAGGAATGAGATGCTAGAACGTGCCAAAGATGTGTCAATGTTCGAGCCCCAGTCGTCGAAATTCTGACATGTTCTAAATGAGTACACAGCAAGGACGTAGACGGTCTAAATGTGTGAGTGCATTTGCTATCTTATGTAATTTTGATTTTATAGCAACAATGTATATATATATATATATATATATATATATATATATAAAGTAAAATCCTGCAAAATAATTACATATATATCATTATAAATTAATTGAAAGTGAAATATTATGGTAGACTTAGGGATATATTGTCAGTAGAACAAAATGTATTGCCTGGAGTAGATGATCATAAACTCCTAAAAAATGGTTTTATCCTAATAGGACAATAATTAATCGAAATTGCAAAAGTTTGATTTACAAGCAAACACGTACAATTTTGATATCAACAGTTTTTTAGACTAATGTATTCCACATAGACAAAAGCCAGTTTTACTTTGAAATATAAAAAAAGAAAAGAGTTTGCATTTGACACAATGGCATTTTTCTTAGTGTATAGAAAATCTATGTATGTTTAGCTAACATAATTAAACATTGTACAGATGCGCGAGTGGTGGTAGCTACTCTTTATATTAATTTTACGAGCTTGAAGTAAACACGAATCCCTTGGTATTTAACTAAGCAGAAATACCGTCAGTTTCGACTTTCCATTAACATCAACAAAGTACTACGGCAAGCTGAGTAGCAAGGATGAAACTGCAATACATATATATGAGAAGAAAAATTAGATATGCGGCTCTTACTTGTAATAGTCTCGCATACATTGTACTTGAGTGGAAATGTCAGCTGCACAATTCCTATGCAGTCACGTATAATAACTGTTTTCATATTTTGAGACACACACACACACATATATATATATATATATATATATATATATATATATATATAAATATATATAAATGTAAATAAGTAAACAATCGATGATTGCGCAAGTGGTAGCAACAATTCTTTACATCAGTTTGCGAGCTTGGAAATAAAAACCAATCCAATTGTATTTAACCATTCTTTGAACAGCATAACAAAACCATGTTCGTGAATGTATAAAAAGTGTGTTCCAGGCTTTTGCTTTCAAGTACAATTTATGCGACTCTACTAGAGATGAGCGCCGCCTTTCTTATATTGCTTTCCATATGTATATATATATATATATATATATATATATATATATATATATATATATATATATCATTACTGTTTGATACTCGCTAGTCAGCTAGCCTCGTAATCTGATGATGATCATGGAAGGTCGAAACACGTCAGCATGTGTGACTGATGGTAGTTTTGCTTTGCTGTTCGACGACTGGTTAAAAAAGCGGATTCGTGTAGCATACACTAATGATTATTAAATGAAATAAATTACCTGTACAATTATTGTCGCTTTATATATATTCAAATTTCGCATACCATGCGCACGTCTAATTACCATAGATTATTCCCTTTATGGCATCGAATCTTCAAGATAAAATTTTGATTCCGGTATGTCGAATTCTTGGCTAGATGACAAATTTCATCCAGTAGAGGTAAAACATGGCTCAGTTGAATAATCGATAATTATATTCTACGCCATATTTATTAAATTATGAGAGTTTATATATAAACGCAGCATGAATTCACTGATCGTAATGTGTAAAAATTCGTGCGATATACACACGAAACTTTAAATACCTTTGCAAAGATTTATTTCGTCTTAATGAAAAAATTCATTTCATCTTTTCCTATGGATAACGTATATTTATCACATTAAAATCAGCAAATATTTGGTAAATTAAAGCATTATCCTTTTAATCTCGTTGCAAAACACAATTTAAATGACCAAGTTTTATTAATGAATCGCAGATTGCAGAAGCGTTAATCATATGGTATCACCTCTCTCCTCTCTACCTCCGTAATTGAATGAACAACATAAATGTGTGCATTACCTGGGAAAATTTAGTTGTGTGTGTTTGTATATTTGTGATTGTTTAATTTCAATTTTGCTTCCTAATTTTTGTTGTATAATGTTTGCAATAAAATTAACTAAACTTCTTCTTCAATTTCTTTATTAAATGTTCGTGTGTTACAAATCAGATATGCCCATCTGCATAAGAGCTTTAGAGAAGTGTAGTAATTTAACTTAATTTTACATATGTACCGTTACAGTAGGATAAATTTTAAACATCGCGAGTACAGCTTAACGCCCAAAATGGCCTGACCAATCAACATCCACTTTTGTGTTCTCTTTGCTTACTAAAAAATTCTTTTTTTAATTAGTACTCTGTAACTGTCTTAGTAACTATTGAGGCACGTACAGTTATCAAGTTCGTTTAGAGTTTCAAGGCGCTTTTTCATGCACTGTTCAAGGTAATTATTCATATCCGATGTCCTGCGACTATGTATCGAATTTTCATCGAATAAGGCAATCGATTAATTTTGGTAGGTATTATTGAAATGTTTTAATCATTTTTTCAACATTCTAAATTGTTTTTTTACATAACTTGCTGTTTCACACCGGAGATCAATTTTATAAATTTCTTAAGGTATCCATTTCATATGAAACAGCTCATAATGTCCAACAGGTCGAGACATATTTTGATGGGGTGGTACCTACTTGTTCCGAATTGACACGCGGCATTAGAAGATGAATACAATTCCACGAGGTCGATTGATTACCTTACCTTCATTAACGAAGTTTTCTTAAAAACACTGATAAACAGTACACGTTTAATTTAATTATTATAGACCAAACTTCCATTAAAATAAAACTACTTGCAGAAAAATTCAACAAGGTTGATCGTAAAATTAAATTTTCATTTAAATAATTTAAAATAAATTTATCCTCACTTCGGAAATCTAACTTATTCCAGGAAACGAAAACAAATTGACAAGAATAATAAGTAAATATTGCATGTTTATTGGATAATAAATTAAACGCAATATACAAGTCTCGATCGTTACAAATGAAATCACTTTACAATCCAAGTTTTTAATAATGTGAATTGAGAAAAGGCATGGTTAAGGTTTGGTAAATTTGAAAATCATCGTGCATCTTAGAAGAGCCTCACAGAATTTCAAAATTATAAAGTGATCTCTCATATCATTTTAGAAATATGAAAGTTTATAATCAAGTTTACTTAAGCAAAATTTCTAATTAGATCAACCAGAATCAATAACTAGTAAAAAAAGTACAACGCGTCGCAAAACAGATTTAAAAGAGTATTATAAGCATCCCATTTATCTTGGAGCACTATACATCAGACACGAGTTGGCTGTTTTTATTTATTCCTAATATCTCGTAGTAAAATATCGAAATATTTACCGTAAACTTGATAGTCAAGCTGATAAAAAGTTGTTTCAAACATAACATTAAATAATCACATGATGAACTATGATGACTTTTTGCAGCACATTCACGAGAAGCGAAATTTATAGCACAAAATTTCAATGAAGCCTATTTTTTACGTGAATTACAGTGGTTACTAATTGTAAGATATAAAAATTTCCATAATTAATTCGATTTTATGTTTATCATTTCTTTGTAAATTATGAATATATTTATTTTTCATATCTTTACATTGTCTAGAAAGGGAACACCACAGGCGCATATAAGTCGTGATATTAATTTTTTCTGGACTACCTTTTACATTATTTATAAGGTAAAGTTAACGTACGTAATTCATTTCCTGTAACTTCACTGTGCACAGAAGATTATTGGTTATAAATTACATACTACACATTTGATTGGCCGAAATAAGTATACAATATTCAAACCAAATGCTCTCAAATAATATAAACAAATTTCGTAGATATTTTGACATAATGAATCTCTATATTTCCCTGTTTATTTTCTTTATTTGTTAATTTAAGTAAGAAACTCAATAAGTAGCGCACTTGCATTAATTTGAATGAAAGGAACGTATAATCTCATACACATTCGTTTCGTGTTTTCTGCCGACTCATCAGTGGGAGCCGGTATTACGCCATTTATCCGCAATATATTTTGGTGAGGTTTGTTAGAAAATCGGACAGTACTATCTCCTATACGAATGTGTGAACCTGCAGTAATAAAGCTAGCTTAATATAAAGTCCTCGGCTATTTAAAATATGTATGTATGTAAAATATACGAAGTTTGTAAAAGGTATAGAATAGGTATATTTTATCAACACTATGTATTCCTAAAAAAATTGGCAATATAATTATTTTTGTAAAAGTGCGCGGTTAATTTTTTAATTTGATATTTTTAGTCTATATATATGCCTTAGGCACATGTTTGCGTAATTATGTTTTTATTACAAGAATTTTGTCCTCTAACTACTTCGGTAATTTTAGAACTTATAGTCAAACATACCTAAATAACCGACAAAAGTCGACATCGGCTCTAAATAAGAAATTGCATAATCATTTATATATATTTTAATTGATATCTATCATTTTAAAATATTTTCGCTAGATTGCATGTCTTTATATATATATATATATATATAATTGCGAAATTATATGAATTTTTATACCTACCTGATATACCTTTAGTCAACACAAAATGACGGGAAGTTTTAATTGGTGGAATAAGTTAGTCTTTTAGCGATTAATCTGCTACTGATTGCAAAAATTTTGTATTTACCAAAATTCAGTGGTTTGTTATTAATCAAATTATAGAAAGCCGGGGCTTAAATTTTGTGTATGGGAACGTGAGTATGATCGTTTAAGTGACTGCACAAATGCGAGCATAAAATAAATTTTTGGGAAGCTTGAAACAAATTTGTTAATCGCTTGATTAATTTGTGTCAGAACTTGTATTTTAACTAGCTTCGAAATTAGCCTTGTAACGGTGATCAATAAAACGCATAAATAGTTTTGATACTCAGATTAAACTCAAGTAGATAGTAATATTTCGTGTTGCTTTCGAATTATGTATATAAAAATTCAAACGATATCTCCTTAACTCATCTTATATATAAATAATTCTCATAAAATTACTGATTATAAGAACAGTAGCTATCTATCTTCTAGGTTATGATTTCATTCTTATAAATCAGTTCAGTGGTAAAGAACCAAACGGATGGCTATTTTTTATAGAGACATAAACCTGAACGTTTTGCCAGTGAATTGAAATATCACAAAAAAATCTTAGTTGTAAACATTAATTTACTAATTTTAGATACATACCTAAAAGACAGTTAATGTAACACTCCTAAAATCAATTTTTATGTTATAAAAAGTGATATTTGAACTGCTTTAGAAACTGAATTTCCTAAATTATTATTTTATCTCGTTTCCTAAACTAGCCAATAAGTGCTTAATAACATCTGTCTAAACATACAAAGGTTTATCTTTTCAGGAAAGTTCCACCGTTTTAATCAGAAATGTCTTCGTAAATGACATGCGAAATATAATTATTTAGAAGGTTTCGTTTATTACTCATTAGAACCGGATGCTTTCATTGCATTAATGATAAATTTTCGACAAACTTTATGTCATTAGCGTCTGTTTCAATTAGGAAAATTACTATTTCTTAGTCAGTTAGGCAGACCGAATTAACCAGACACAGTTGCCCGAATTAAAGGGAATCATTACGCAGTAAATGGTTGGCATATGCTACATATGTAATTTCAAGGTTATTTAATGGTTAATTATTTACTAACCTAATAATTTTTGTGAATTATTTTTCTTCTTTTACAACTAATATTAATTGTTTCTTGTATTGTCAAATCAACTAATATGTTTAGAATACTGGTGATCGTGTAATAAGTATTAAAAGCTTTGTTAATGTAGGAAGAATTAGATTTAACCACTCAAATATAAAATTTCGATTGTAGCTCTCAAAGCCTTCAATATGAAACAACTAATAGATTATAACACGATTTTGTAGACCGTTCGCCATGATAGAGTTTATTGTGGTAACTACATTACATTCCGATCGTTGCCATGATCTTAACGATATTTATAGTAACGAACTAATTAGTTGCAGTTTAACGTCCACAGAAAGCTTGTCCAACTAGTCAAGTTCAATAACAGTGTTCGGATAGAAATTTATTGTTCAGAATCATTATCAATTATAATTCTGTTGGCTTTGCATTTGATCGGAACATACGCACTCCAATTATATTTCAGTAAACCATCTCTCAACGCATTTTTGTCTTCACCTTTCCATTTTGACAGGAAACAGCTAATAGAAATGGTATGAAACTAGTAAATGTGAAAATTGATTCATTTCTATGGAAAACTACATATATTTCTAAATGAAAATCGTATTATATAATTATATTTGCACTCATACTTTGTCAATACCCAGGAGACTGGATTTTCAAATAAAACACTAAATAAGTATTTGTACAACTTAAAAATCGATTTTCACAATATCTGACAGATGTTAATCACAAAAGACAAGAGAAACTTGTTTGTGCAGCCTGGTGCAAAAATTGTAATAAATGAAATTTAAATTACTACCTATTAAAATCGTTAAACGTAATGCATTCTTTTGGCAATAAATGTCTGCAAAAATGTTTCTCATTACATTTTTACATTTGTGCTTAACTGAATAAAATTGCACATTTAATTTTAATAAAGGCATGTGACACCAAATTTGTCTTATAAATTTGAAGAAGCGCTTAGTTCTACACGCAAATATTACCTCTTTATACACTTTTTATCAGAAAACTATACTTTAGGCTGTTGTAATCTTGATTCTTCATTTGTTGACGTTGAAATTCATGTCAAGGTGGAATAAATTGTAACTGGTCAAAATCATTTTGAGCCAAATTAACCACTGCAAAAGGTTGGTAAATATCGTCTAAAAACTATTTATAAAAAATTAGTAAAAATTAAGCAAATACTCAGATTAAGATGCCTTTGAGATTGCATAACCTGATTATTCAATGCGGATTTCTGCTATTCTAAAACAAAAACACTGTCGCATAATTCGTAAAGAATTATAACAATATTATGATAAACGCCCCATTAAAATACGACGGGTATAATTCATGCGACCATTTAGCATTAGAAAACGCCAAATCAAAAACATACAGTAAATTTATTACGTAGAAAATTGTCCATTATATATGCCTCAAAAACGAATGTATTGAGCTTATTTAACAGTAGTTTAACATAGGATAAATTTGTATACCATAAATAATCGCCAGTAGAACAGATCAAATCAAAAAATTTCTAAACCAGATTTATTTTCGTTTTGCAATTTTTGCATTAATTATGTAAATTTAGAAGCATTTGCATGTTTAAGCAAAAGTTTAGATTTAATCAGGTTTAAAAAGAAGGCATCGTCCTTTTGGAATATTTCAGATATACGGTACATAAGAAGTTGTATTCAGCTGCTGCATATATCATTAAAAAACGTACATTCACCCGTCTATATTAAATTGCTGCACAAATTTCATTATTTTTTATTCAACTGCGGGGAAATATTGATGAAACTGACTGCATAGGTAATACATGGCTTCTTTGAAATTTTTCGTTTGGAAAAGTTAGAAAATACATTGGTTTGAGTGTTAATTTTCATGGATATTCAAAAATATTCTAGTTTTTGCTAGGACTTTTGCTCTAATTTTGTCGTGTATTTGTTTCATTAGTAGACGGTCAGTGTTCAATCTCTGGAGCACAGATCATCTATTTCAGTGTATAAATAAACAATATTGATAGTTACCAGACCAAGGAGATCGTACTTAATATTTATGCTAAACAAAAGGTTCTTTATTGGATAGTGTGTCCACTTTTCAAAATTGATCTGCAAATGTAGTCCTTTTGTTTAATGGATTTTTACTTTGATTTTAACTAAAATACATGCTATGTTTGCTTTAATATATTGTTTGAGATACAATTGTTTAGAACATCACCAACCCTAGGTAATTAGACACATCCGATTTGTTTGCTTTTCAATTTAGGAGAAACTTTATGTCAAATTTACTTTTTTGGAAATACATACAACATTATGATCGTGAATCTATTATCCATTTCATGTTTAATTGCTAAATTATTACCTTTTAGAACCACCAATTTGCTGTCCCTATATCAATATTTCAATTAAGTTCTGTGTAAGTCTGAAGGTCTTTGTGCTTACAAGTCAAATGAATATGATGATCTACGCAAGTAATTTCTCTAAGCCTGTTATTTTATTCCACAAATTCACATTTAGAATGAAAATGCCATCAGTGTTTCGTAGGTATGCATGGCAGTATTGATTAATTAACTGATCTAGCTATCAAATTTCAACAAAATAAAGGTACGAATCGTACTGAAGCCATGAAAATGGACGACCAACCAGCTTTCCGTTGACTTGTATGAAATATTGACCGTCGAATCCTAATATAACTCTCTTAGTAAACTTTGTGAATAGAATTTTTAAATGGCTTGAATGACGATGAAATAGACGTTAGCTATTAACGATTAATTTGCTGTAAGTTGATTTTTAACGTTCTCATTTTCTTGACACGTGGATAAAATCGAACCTACACCCATTACGAACGTTATACATAACTCATTTGATTTCGCAACGAATGTAATATCGAACGAAAATAAGATAGGATATTGAAATGTTACGACGTTTAGGAAACGTTTATAAGAACCCCTGTCGATTTTTGCAATTCTCAATACTAACCAGTCTTCATTTCTTTTACCTGAGAATTATCTGATGCGTACTGCATAGACGAAAATGTGCAACATTTGTACTTCGTAGGGAGCTTAAAACAGTAAACGTTTACATGATTTAAAGAATAACTGGTGTATTGTATGCGTGTTTGTGCAAATATGAACATGCGTTTCTCATATTTTGCATGCTCTTGTAAGCTTTATACATTTACCTGATTCTCGGGTTCCGTTCCGATTTGTTTGCATTCGCAGTCTTCCTGATTTCTCCAGATATTTCAATTTATACATGACAACCTGCTAAATCTCATTTGCCACTCTAAATTAATCGCATAATATTTCATATTTGTCAATCGTGTTTTATTGGGCGAAAAGAGATGGCTCCTTTTCACCTTCGTTTCGCTTAACCGTTTTTAAATTAAATTTAGTTTTAAGTAAAAAAGTTATGACTTGGAATTTTTAATAAGATTCCAATCTATGTTACGCTTCTATTCAAAATATCAAAATCTAAAAATATTATTAAGGTGAATTTTGTGAATTTAAAATATTTATGAAGTAATTATTTTTTAACTCGATACTTGAAGCAGAACGACTCCCAAAATTAACACGCAGTTTCAATCTTATTCACAAATTAGCAATAACGAAGGAGGATTAAAGAAATGGGTTTACTTTTTGATCGATGCAAAATTCGTTTTAAATATCAAAATTCGGCTCTCAACCTCCTGCAGACCTGCTTTGTCAGCTGCGCATTTCCGATGAACTTACGATTAAAAACGATTTTATAACTTCAAAAAACGTTTCGAAATCGAATTTCCGTAAACGATACTTATTTGTGTCTGAGGTGAGACAATTGAATTCAGGGAAAATTATCAATGTTTATTATAAAAATATTATCTCATTTTAATACGAAATGAGCAATTCACCCAGAAAAAGGATAGTCAATCATTAATAATGTACTATTCATATTTCGAAATGGCAAAACATTCTACCGTCTTTGAAATATGTGAAAAATTGCTATAATTTAGTCATTAAGTACAACCTGCCGTTGAAACTTCAACAACCAAGTAAATATCACATAATGTAAGCTACGGCGTGAAATATTACTAAATAGCACGGCACGATTGCTATATAAAGGCAACTATTCTCATTGAACAAACAGTGTTGATTCTGAGCAATGATTGAGTATAGGATTAATATAATAATAATATGTTTCGTAGTCTGGAATAAAAAAAATCTTCGACTAAATTTACACATTAAATTGGTATTTCGATATTCTTTTAGATGGTAAACTTTTAGCTACTTTGTATGACTAATTTCAGCGGCATGATGAACCAAAATTTAAATCACCTTGAAAATCAGATTTTGCTACGGTTACCAAGTAAATTGGCCCATTATCATTACTGGATAAATCGATGGAGAAACACTTTAAAAGTAATGTATATTTAAATTTAATGAACATTTTATTTTAAACGAATAGAAGCATCAATAAAGAAGCAAAAGATCAATGGAAAAGATAAGAATATAAAATAAGAGAAGTGTGTTAACTAATGCAGGCTTATAATCTTAGGGAGGGCAATTCGTTATAACTTCATTCACATGAAAACTTATTGCTAAATTTAGTGAATTGAAACTTTTACATAAAATATTCAGCATTTATGTATTAGGTGTTACGCACCCAGTAGCCAATTAATTCAAATATGACCAGAATGATAATATAAAGTCAACATGAACAGAAGCTATAATCTCATGTGCACATTCGTTTCCGGCTTACTAGCGACTCATTAGGAGTTGGTATTGCTTCCTTTACCCACCATATATTTAATATACATAATATAATATAATTTCTTCGACAGTACGACTTCATAGTCAACTGACAATTTACCTTATAATACGAGGTGGAAAACGGCACCAACAAAATGGTTGCCAATTTCAAATCTGACAAAATAATTTCATTAAGGCTATATTTATTCTTTGAAAATAAATGCTCATTAAGTTGTATAATGTTCATATGTAATGCAAATAGTACCAGTATACAGAATTTGTCCGTATTCGTTACTCAAGAAGGTGTCAAAGTGGCCATCATCGGGGCTCAGTTGTGGGCACATCTAATTCAGAGTACTGTAATTAATCATTACGCCACAAAAGTGACGAAACACATGCCGTTTATGGTTATTCGCCTCCTTACTTTATAAATTTAGTTTTTTACTCCCGTGCAGCTTATTTTAAATTGCTTTCTGATTATATTTCCAATCTGTCTCCGCCACCCGAGGAAATGATAATAAATGTAAGTATACTCGGAGGTTATTAATACATTTATGGCGCCAGTATGTACCAAGCGTTGAATATGCTAGAAAATGTAATTAATTAACCAAATTGGTTTCGTTATATTTGGATGCTCACCAATTTTCATAATTTACTGACATTTTTCGAATGGAGCACGTCCTCAGAGACATCCACTAGGCCACATAAGCAGTGCAATACTTAAATTATACTGATAGTATGGCGTCGTGTATGCTCTTTAATCAAAGGTTTTAGTACCCATTTACAGATTTCGGTCGCAGGCGATGTCAAATACGCTTTAATTTCAGATAGGATTAACCAAAATGTTGAAATCAGTATTTAACTGATAGTTCTATAGAGTGCGCGCATGGTGTTGAGCAGTGGACGAGTTTCAAGTCTCGGAGGAATTTATCCAATAATGTCAGAGCCCGACAACATATAGAATTGCTTCCTTTCATTTGGCTTAGATACAATATAATGACAAGTTAAATTGTCCAGCTGTTAGTTTAAACCTTTTTGGATGACAAACAAAAGACTGATTTATAAATATTCGTTTTATTAAACGAATTATGGTGTTTGCGACAGGGAATAGATTAAGTACCTGGCCATTATTTTACCCTAGAAGTGTTTGCATCCACTGTCTGCAGTTTTATTCCGAATATTTCGGCTACTGTTTTCGGTAGCCTTTTCGAACGAAAAGCACATCCAACAACCAATTTGAAAACTCTTAAGTCATGTGGTAAATTTATTTAAAACTGTTTCATTTATACTTATTGGTAGATCTCTCAAGCAAAACTGTACTACCACCAGTTAATTATGTCATGTATTTGTGCGAATGTATCAGCATGTGCACACTCAAATTACAGAGATTTATTAACACCTATTGACGGTTCACTAATTAAGCGTGCGCCACGTCTGCATGCGTATGTGTGTGCTAGTGTTCCTTTAAGACTGAGAAATGCACGTGTATCACTCATTAAAGTGAAAATAAATTGATAAATATCAATTCCTCTTCGCACACGTCAGACCTATTTTCTATATTATCTATCATAAATGAAGTATTTACGGGTAGCATACAGGTAAGTAGGAGCAAGATAGTGTGAATACTCGGTCGTCAATTTTTAAGGCAATTAATTAAGAGTTAGTAAAATAAAAATTCAAATTAAAATTAAGTAATTCATTAGGATTGAAAGTAAAAACAAAATGTGGTCACTAAATATATTTAAAAATTACCTACTGAAAGAACGATTATAGTAATGGTGCAAAGAAAAGTTGCCTTTTTCCAAAAAAATAAATGTTGACAAAAACGTTATACACACCAACCAAGGAGGTATTTAAATGACAACCCGAAAATACATTGCGTTATTTAATTACTCATCCTTATGTAAGTTAATGGAATCTAAATTTTTTTATTTTTATTTAATCGAGTTTATGATTCTGATTCATGCAAACTTTGCTTCCAGCTATTATTTATTGTTGTATTTCAAATTGCTACGGCTGTATCATTCATTATTTCATGTCTCGATTTAATTACGATGAATTCTCTCATCAATCTTGTCGAACTAACACGACCAAAAATTTATGTGTTTGCGGCCACACCATTTAATTGCGTGTCCGGGCTCTACGGTATAACTTGCAGGATCTGATCATTTACCATGGCAATATTTGCATGCGATTCTATGTTCCAGAATTTTACCGTAATTAAGCACATGGTTTCACCCACATACATGAGGTTACAGCCGTAAAATGGAAATCCTTTCACTCCCGAAGTGTCTAATTTTTAAACGATCTCCTTTTCTTTGGGATGTTAAGTGCCCAGGGTAAGGATCTGTTTTATAACAGTAAGTATATTGTTTTCAATGCTACAGTTTTGTATTCTTACTTAGTTTGGGATCAGATATTACCGTGACTCTCCGATTCTCTTTTGTTTTTCTAACTTCATGTAATTCCAATTAGAATTAAATTTATTTAAGGAACTCATCAAATTTGCTTCTATCAATATATGAAAGTACAATTTTTCAATGAATATTTCTACAAGGCTACTGATTTTATTCTCCCTATGTATTGTACCGGTAGTTTGAGGCTTCTAATTGTCATCGATTGTGAGCAATCTATTTTTATCTATGCTCAAATGGTTATCTAATTATGTACCTTTACTAAATCATACTCTATGTGCGCACCCGTATTTCTATATATGAGAGTGTCAATTATAATCAGATTGGCACATCAAAGTTGTCGCTCCATTTTTTCTTTGCTTTTAAGCATATCACATTGTTTACTAATAAACTTTTCTGGGAAATGTTTTTCTGAATTAGATTTATATTTTTCCTCTTCGTGCGCTAACGCAGTTGTGGATATATATATGATTCAAACTTAAATTTATCTTTTTATGAGAGATTTTGTACTGCTTTAATAGCCCTAGAAATTATCTCATTTTTTGATGATTTCTCAATTGGGTTAGCTGTACTCAGACCACAATTAAGCATTTCTAACTTATTCTCTTTACGTCATATTTTAGAAAAGTTGAACTTACGATTATTTACAGTAGGATTACTCTTAACAGTAGATGGCCACATTAACTATTATGCATTCTTTTTTCCGTCGTGCTCTTATGATGATCATGGAAGGTGGAAACGCGTCAGTGCGTTGCGGCTGGCGGTAGTTTTGTTATGTTGTTCGACAACTGGTTAAATAAAATGGGATTGGTGTTTACTTCAAGCTCGCAAACTTGATTTAATGAATTGTTTCCACCACCCGCGCAATCAATTATGGTTAAATTGTAACTTTTATGTTGTCATGCCTGTCCTTCACCTTGTAAATCCCTCTATTACGTCTACTATCAGCAAAATTCTCTACATATTATAATTAATGTGCGTGCATAAGTGACATTAATATAGATCTTATTTTAGTTTTCTCCCTAATGAGTTGAAATTTGCGCTTTAACAACTCGTGAATCCACGTATTCATAATGTTCAAAGTCAATTCACATTTAAGAGATCTACCTTAATAATTAAAATACGAAGGCGGATATAGTTTAAATAATTTAGTAATTCTGCTATTTTTAAAACAAATTTCATTTAACGAATAGTTTACACTTGGCTTACTAACTACATCTTGATGTGATGATATATTTTATTCAGCTTAATATGCTTTAGGAGAGGCATGTAGCGCGACAGGGTCCAGATTAATTACCTGACACTTCTTGTACACAACAAGTTGTTCGTATCCATTGTCGTGGCTTTAGAGGAGCTTTTCAAATTGAGAAATCACGAAAAAATGAGACAATTTCTGAGGCTTTTAAAAGAGCGCAATTCCTCTCAGTCAAAGACAGGGATAAGTTTGAATTAGACGTAGTTAAAACTGTATTTACGCACAAAAAGTAAAAATACATACCAAATTATGGAATAAAATGTCCTAAAATGAGTTAATGGCAACGATTGTGATATGGCTCAGTGTTAAGAGCACCATATTACGAAGCAGAAGTGCCCAGGTTCGAGCCCTATCCGCGGCAAATTCTAACCAGTATATGATGAGTTCCCAATAAGTACGAAATCGGTCTACTGGCTGAATGAACTTTTCTATATTTCTAAAATTCTTAGTTTATACTGATATATGTAAGTATTTAATGGGTCAGGTACTTATATCAAGATCGCAACCTTGATTTTAATAATTGTGGTATATTTAAAACCAGACAATGGAGGAGCGACAGTTCTAAAAAATCAATATGGTAATAATGATTAGATGTATATACAATATATAGGTATATTCTAAAATATATAAAGATTGAAAGAACATGTTACAAGGAGAAGTTAAATTATTAATCAATAACTTAATTGCAAAGGGTGAGTTAAATCAAGCATTGCGTAACACTCTCATAAAAACAGATGCAGTTGCGCCCAGAGTGTACGGTTTAGTAAAGGAACGTATAATAGGCAACCCTTTGAGAATTATTGTTAATGTCCAACACTCTCCAACATATAAAATACCTAAGTTTCTTTTCCATAGAGTATGTAAATATTCGTTCTTCTAAGACTTTTTAGTGATGAGCTGTTAACATTTGGTTGAGATTGTCGATAAATTTTATCAAAATGAAAATGATCGATTGGCGAGATTAGATGAGTTGTCAATGTACACCAATATTCCCCTATCCAAAGCATTGGACTATTATCAGTGTTTCCCAGCTAATCCTCCCGTAGTATTAAAATGAAGTTAAATGAAAATAAGGCATGTTATATAGATGATGAACACGTGTATATCTCTACTAATTAAATATTTTTAAAAGACTGATATGAAGAACTTAATTCATTACATGGAGGAAAACCTCTTAGATTTAACGATCCTAAATAAAAATTTACGAATCTTAGATGACGCATTAGTTATTTGGAATAAAGGGGAGAATTAAATCTTAATTGTCCTAAACTTAGAAAATAAGGTGAACGAAATGAAACTTAGAATTGAAAATTTATCATATAGCGGATTACTATTTCTGGATGTCAAATTTGTTATAAAAGTTTCAAAATTAGAACGAGATGAGTATAAGAAGGTTACTTACTCAAGTATCGTTCATAATTTAATATCAAATCATCCCTATAGACTGAATATTGGTATATTAAGATCGATGACAATTAGAGGCTTGAGGCATGTGGATACTAAACATAGGGAGATCGAATTAAGATCACTTCCATAAAAATTCATTGCTAATGGGTAATTCTAAAGTTGATAGAAGCTATAATGATGAGTGTCATAAATTTTCTATAATCATAATTTTAAATAAGTGAAGTCAGTTAACACAAAAGTTGATCGGAGTGTCAGGATAATACTTGATCGAAACTAGGTTCGAAAATAAAAAGGTAGCATGGAAATGCAATATACGAACTATTTTAAAACAGTCCCTTATCCTAGGCACTAAACTTCAAACCTAAAGTAGAAAATTAAACAATTTGTTGCATCGAGAGTGTTAAAAATTTTATTTAACGGCTGCAACCTTATGTATGTTGCTGAAATTATGCGTCAAATTAAGGTAAGAATAGGGTAACTAAGATCTGCGTGCAAATATGGCCATGCTAAGAAATCAAATTTTGCGCGTTACAGAACACGTAATTGAGATGGCTGCAGGCAGTTATAAATTTTTGGTTGTAGTAGATTGAAACGATTGATCGGAGAACTCATCGAAATAAAATCAAGAAATGTAATAATGAATGTAACAGCAGTGAAAAATGTGAATCCGCGTAATCACAATATTTTGCCACCCTACTCTTTGTATGCTACTATCACATTTTTCATTTGTGACAGTAAGTAAAAAATAGGTCTGACGAGTTCTACAGGAATTTACTTTTATCACTTTACTTTCACTTAGTTTAGTTAAGCGCGTGCAGTTAATTAAATGGAACAGACTATTTCTCATTTCTATGAGTTATCTTGACAAATATACTCATAGTAACTAGGTGACCTTTCTCTCTCTCGTATATCTCACAAATAATTTGTTAATTAATTATTTTTTATTTTGATATATATATATATATATATATATATATATATATATATATATATATATATATTTATATATTCACTTCTTATGGTTAAAAGACAGTGCAACATTAGTCACTTTTGGCTTTTGTATGTCTGAGCATGATGATGACGATGATGACTATTTCTCAGTTTTAGGATTAACGCCCACACTCACAAATAAAAATATTTATCTGCTGAATTATCCTATATTGTAAAAATCATTGTAATTTCACTTGGGTGGGCGTGCATGTGCAGGTACTGATTACTACCAAATCCAAATCGAACGAGAGCACATACACGCAGACATGATGTATGTTAATCTACTGTGCTGTTAGCAGGTGCCATTAGATTACTGTAATTTCATTTCGATGTGTGTATACGTGCAGACACATGCACACACACATACCGGACACACATTTATCTTGTGAAACGACAATAATTATTAAGATTTCTACAATTAATTATAAATGAAACTATTTAAACTACATTTACCACTTGCATTAATGGGTGTCAAATTGTATATGGGATGTCATCATCATCATCATCATGTCCAGCCACACAAAAGTCAAGTGACTAATGTTTCACTGCCATATAACCATAAGGAGTGAAAAAAGTATATAAGTGAATTTAGACAAATTATTAGTGAGATTTACGAGAGAGAGAGTAGAGAGAGAAGGAATACCTTGCTACTATGAGTAAATTTATCAGGATAACTCACAAAAATGAGGCAAACTAAACCTCTCCACAACACCATTATGGCCAAGTTAGCATTCGGGCAAAGCGACATCAGCAACACAGCTTCCTTGCGGATTTCACCGTATCACGTCATAAACAAACCGAACCTCGCAGCTAACTTTGTCCTACTAAGAAAAGAAAGTTACGAAGATGATTCTACTAGACATCTGAAACAAGATCGCCACTGAGCTCGATTCGATGCCATATCGCTAAAGGTTTCTAACCAAGAACTGTAATGCGCACGAGGACCCCATCCCGGCAGACGAGTGGGTCCTATACTATCCAATTTGGATGTAAGTGACTTCAATTATTTCTGCCATGTCAAAATCTGCACACCTTGATTCTTACGCCAATTTGGTGCTGGATGAGAGGACAGAGCTCTATTGGGCAATCGATATGAGGGCATACGCAAAACGTGATGGAGCCTTATTTGTTTTTCTAACGACGAGCACTTATTGTCAGATCCACAAATACGTCTACGGATGTCACCGTTAGTTTCTCGTTGTTAGTAACCAACATGTGCTATACTTCTCAAACAACGATCATCGAATGCCTGTAAGCGTCTCCAGATCATCAACTCTAAGAGGCCAAGTTTCACTAGCGTATAGTAAGACTGCGCGTACAGATGCATTGTAAACACGACCTTTAAGGCAAAGTGAAATATTCGCGTTTCTCCATAAATGACGAAGGTTCGAGAAAGCTACTCTAGCTTTCGCGATCCGTATTCTCACCTCGTCGGACATATTGCCTACGTTATTGATAGAGCTCCCAAGATATGTAAACCTGTCGACTATGTCAAGATCTTCATTCTGCAGTCGCAACGTTGGGGAGTGGTGGGTGATCCTGTAACAGTATCTTACATTTAGAGGGTGCGAATTTCATACCGAAAGACGGAACAACGTCTGGTAATCTATTTAAGGTGGTCTGGGCAGCATGCTGATTGTCGAATAATAGTACGATATCGTCCGCATAGTCAAGATCGACTAGTTTATCTCCCAGGAGAACTTCAACTCCAGCGTCCTGAATGTGTGAGAGAGTGTTGTTCATAATAGCATCGATTACAAAATTAAACAAAAATGGGGAAAGTGGACAACCTTGACGAACACCACTGCTGATTGTAAAGTTATGCGTTAATTCGTTGTAGATCTTAATGCGACCAGAAGTATTTGTGTAGAGAGCTCGTATAATATTAACAAATTTTGTGGGCACACTGCTTTTCGACAAGATATGGAATAAAACATTGCGATCCACCGAATCAAATGCACCCTTTAAGTCTAGAAAGACGACTATTGTGGGACAGTGTTATAAATGTCTTTGTTCGAGAATTTGCCTTAACGTAAAAAATATTATCTATACAACCTCGTCCTGCGCGGAATCCGGCCTGTTCTTCTCTTGTTTGTGATTCACTTGAAGCGCTAAGACGACGTAGGATAATCGAAGCAAATAACCTTGATACGACCGGAGTCAAACTTATACCACGATGGTTATCGCACGATTTACGATTGCCTTTTTTGAAGATGGGAATGATGGTCGACTCATTCCAGTCAAGTTGTACGGTTTCCCATAAAAATAGTTTGCGAAAACTGTAGACGAAATTTTTGAAGAAAAATTGAAGAACGTGAATGAAAACAGCTTGTTGGCCGAAAAAAGGACCAGGTAATTCGTTGTATTGTTCATACAGCGCCAAATCTGTAGATTGTTTAGTTAACTCACAACTTAGGTTTTTACGATTTGTTTATTATTTAGCACGAGATATAATTTTGGCCTACGAGCTAGATTGCACCAACTATTTAGTGTTATATACCAAATACGACGCATAATTATAATTAAGTAGTCCAAAAGTATTAACAAATTGTGCGAAATGATGTTTTCTTTATCTTTTCTTTGTTTTGTGAGAACATCTTCGATACAAAATTGAGACCGTTAGTATTTATGCTGCCGAGATAACGGCAATTTCAAGCGTAACCGCTTAGTTTTTTTTAATTGATAGGTAATCCAATGAATATATAGACTTTTTAAACCTTGAAAACAACCTGGAGCCAACAAGCAGTGTAGCAGTTTGCAGTAGCAATGCAAAGATAAACACTTACCTTTAAAATACATAAATTATATACATAATGTTGTGAATATATCTAATGGTAATAAATATATTTTCGGGTGTTTTAAATGTGCATATGTATTTTCTGGTTGCCTCATACATTTCATCTATCGTAGTCTTGAGTGAAGCGTGGATTGTAAGTCATGCCGTTCTAATTTTAGCTGCAATACACCCAAATTGGTGTCACATCACCTTCAGAAAGTGGTCCATTTTAATGTAAAATCGAAAATAGCATGTTTTAAAGAGATAACACTCTAAACTATACGAATCTATTTTTATGTCGCAACATTTTTTATTTATATTTTACAGAATGAATGTTATACATTTGATGCGTCCGAACGCCTTGCTAACTGGCGTAATAAAGATAATCTTCGTTTATATCTGCATCATGGTTGCGAACAGTGAGTTTTTAAGCTATTGACAAAAATTCAGCCATATTAAAGTAAAATTTACAATGTTATTACAGCAGTTTTTTCATTTTATAAGAAAATCACGCTTTCTACTTTCGGAAAGTCACTCAAATAGCTGAAGTTAGAAAACGATTTCACATTATTAACTCTTTTAATTATTTAATTTTTTAATTTATTATTTTAGCAGTCGTTCAGAATAACTTGATCGCCACACTCCATAATCACAAGATTCGAATGACATAACATAATTTATATGCCTCAAGCTTGAAGGATTAACGAAGTACATGAACTCTATCATTAATTTCTTATATTCAGTAAACGAAATGTTGCTTAATCGGTTTTCATTCGGAGAACAATTTCATTTTCAAAAATATAAATTTAGTCTACCACCCAATGACGACAGAAAACAGTGTGCTGTGTAGTATTTTCCGCATTACTTATGAAATTATGATAAGACACACATTTGACCTAGGGAATTGTTTATATTTTATGAAAAATGCATGAAATAAAACGAAAAAATGTTAACATTATTTTATTCGATTTAATAAATTTTATACTGGGCTTTACCGAATTATATTTCGTTGTCGCTTGTTAAAAAAACTTGAAAAAAAAATACGCACACATTGGCTTTAATAAATACCATATGTTATTAAACATATCAGATCAGACAAAATATATTGACTCACAGAACAAAATCCTCAGTGTTTGGATTGTTATTATGTCAGGAATCTAAAACAATTTGTAGATCATCGGTGTCTTGTCTGAATAGTTAGACATTTATTTTAATACGGAATCAATGTTTAACGATGTAATATACAAGATATTAGAATTTACTTACCTTAGAAAAAAACATGGCGGGATTTATGCTCAAAAATAATTCATTAGTTAAAAAATTAAAATGATTATATAATTTCTTATTCCAATGAAATTTTAAACAAATATAATTATATTCCTAACTATATTTATTTGAATAATTATTTCAAAAAAATAATAATAACAGCATAAGAATTTATTAAATTTTTCAACAGCAAAAAAACCTTGATATATGTTTATAAAAAACCGAAACTTATTCTAAATTCATACTAGTAAATCTGATTACACAAATGACTGAATATTTTTCTTAACTTAAATAAAAAATGAAAAATTAAAATTGCCTTAATATTTTTTAATTGCTTTTTTCTCATTTTTTTAGCACAAAGTGTAGGTACGTTAAACAATTTTAAAATTTTCGGTTCGTTTGATACCGACGAATAATGCAAAGTTTACTATTACTCGAAGGAATAAACGTAATTTGATTCATGTTTATATAAATTATTTCGGACAAGAATGTTTTTAATTAATTTTTTATCGACATAATATAAGCAAATTCATACATTTTAATGCGCAACACAAGACTTTGTGCCCTTTAGTAATACATAAGATCATACCACTAATAACGGTTTCCATACTTGATTTTTTTATAAACACAGTATTAACAGGAAACAATAAAAAATAAACTGGATTAGATTTAAACTGAAATTAAGTGACTAAATGGCAAATTTCGAAATAATTTTGGTATTTACAGCTTATTCAAATCATAATATTATGTAAGGCGGAAAGTGCTTACACAAGAACACAGTGGTCTACTTCATGCTTATTAGAATAAGAGATAATCTCACACAGAAACAATATGCGTATGAAAACAGCGTTTTTATAAAGGTGTACAGAATGTTACGTAAAATATAATACAATATATTCTGAATTCAAAAGGTTCTTGAGTTTCAAATCTCTAAATTATTTAAACTTAGAAATATACAATTCTTGTTTATATTTTATAATACGTTTTATTAATAAGACGACTTAATACCCAGTTATGCAGAGTGAAGCTATATGCTTTAGTTTATTAGGCGTTGGAAACCTGTTAGCAACTAAAAGCAATAAGAACAGAAGAGTATGCCGTTATTTTAGAAAACAAATACGTTATCCAATGTACGTTTTTGTTTCGGGCTTATACGCAACTCATCGGTAGTTCAGGAAACTGTGCCGCAAACCGACTACAAATTTGAACAGGAACATTTTATCTATTTAGCCACAAGCGCTCCCCTCGTTGTGGAAAATTTTATAATAATATCAGCATAGTTTTACTTTTAAAAATTCCTTTTCTCATGCTTAAAATAAATGTTAATTTTTCATAATAATTCTAAAAATAAATCAATAATACTTATAGGGAATAACTCGCCAAGATATTTTTGTTTATTTATTTTTAAATATTTATACACATTATTATCCTTGTGCTATCGCTCTGTTCAAATTATTTTTAGACGAAATAGTAGCGAAATTTGCGGAAGACTCCAACAAATATTTCTAAATATGTCATTCAGAGTATGCATCATTTTAAAAATTATTATTTATTTATTTATTCAATAATTCTTAAGAAAAATAATTTAAAGAACAACATGGGAATTCAATCCTATACGCGATATAAGAACATTGCGCTTACTGCAGCATAATTTAGCCTAAAAGGTTTTGGTTAATATAAATAGGTTGTTTCTTTATCCGTCGTGATATCCAAATTTGTATTGATCGTTTAGTTGATGATAAAAGACATTTAAAAATTGTTAGTACGAACAATTAAGTGGATAATTAACCAAATACTTTTTTAATAAAGAACTGAATATGTAGTAAAAAAAGTTAAGTTGAAAGCTGAGTATCTAAAAAATGCATTATCTGTTTTAAAACAATTATTGTAGAATGGATGCCTTAGAATTTTTGTGAAATAAGAATGAGAAAGGCGTCTAGAACGTTTTTCATTTTAGATAAAATTTCTTAGAATTCTTATCAGTCTCTATCGAAAGCAGAAAGATATTAGATTCTTCAAATCATACTTCAACCGCGAATGGATTTCCGTGTGCTTTTCACGGAAAGGAAGGAAAAGGAATAGCAGATCTAAGTTGTGACATTTATTTTTCATTGAGTGAAATCAAATATTCATAAATTTGAACAAGCAAATTGTGCATGTGCTTGTGCGTTTGTGAAGTTGAAATGGTTCAAATTCATGTTTAAATCTATCAATTTTAGTTTATCCATATTAGTTTATTATGACTGTCGTCATTGGCATTAAATGTAATGCGGATTTGTGCTTGTTTTATCAATGAATGGACAAGCTAATGAAACTTATCAAATAGAATTGCTGCACCTGTGTTAAACAAACGTAGTAGAAGCAGTTTAGAATAGTTGTTGTTTGAATTATCACTTGTTGACAAGGAAAAATAATTAACTAAATAAAGTTTGTTTTGCCGTACGTAATGAATGCGAAAGCCTGACAAGTAAATATATTTTGCATTAAATTACATGAAACAAGTAATAGATAGTCTGTGGAAATTGGCATGATATTGCTGGCCTTGTAGTAACCTCTTTTGTACTTTAAATCCCTTCTTATCTCAGCTAGATAAATGAATTTAAATAGCTGAATTCGCAAAGTTCTACCGGATAAATTATAAAACTAACATCGGAGTACACCTTATTAAATATGCATTTTCAAGTTATATTTTTAGTCAGTAGGCAAGTTGTTCCAGGGATAAGCATGTCTGTAATAAGTGCATTTTCCCGCGAACTTTTGTTATTCCATAGAAGAATTTTAGCAGACCTTCGGTCATAACTTTTGTAAACTCGTATTTAAAAAAAATTTAAGGTAAAGCTTTTAAATTGATTTATTTCAACTATTTGATTAGACGTTTAGCTTAATGCCTTACGTGTACATTTAAATTAAAATTTAAGTTTTCTTGATTTTATTTAGTAAATATGTCACTTTGAAAAACCTGGTTTTGAAAAGCATAATTCTATTCCTAATGTATGCTGAAACAGTGCATCTAAAATTCTAATTAAGCACCAAGTCGTAATTTGACTTGATCATCTGATATTTTACATGATTTCTTAGAGTAGAAATGGGGGTATTTGTTAAGATTGAAAACACTGGCAAGCGCACACACACAAAAATCAGATACGCTCGCATGACTTTCGAATTAATGTGCAATCTAAGTATAAATAGCTTTTTAATTAACAGCCATGTAATTGGTATTTTACTAAAATGACTCATAACATTAATCTCGTTTTCTAGGGTCAAATAAAACAAATTTATATTGCTCGTGAGCACAAAGTTTACGAAAACAATTTGGTTCGCAGTGAATATAAACTCTCAATTTGAATAAGCTCTTAGTAAATGAAGGAGTAAAACTGATAGTGCTTCAAAAACATTTTAGAAAGGTGTGCAAAGAATAAATAGGCTTTTAGCTAATACACGTGAAATATCTTCAAATAATTATTTAGAATGCATTAATATAAATCGAATACAAACTTTGAATAGATAAGCCGAAAAGAATTGGTTATCGAAGGTGTTATTTAGAAGAAACATGTTACGCGACAGGGAATAATATTATTACCTGGCCCTTGTTATTCCAACAAGGTGTTTGAATCAAATGTCTTAAATTTTACTCCATATATTTCGGCTTCCAGTTTCACAAGCAATTTTCAAATCGATGCACATCCAACAAAGAATTTGACAATTAAACGAACATTGGTCGCGGACAGGGCTCGAACATGAATGTTCGAGCCTTGTCCGCGGCAATTTCTGTTCAATACATGATGAGTTCAAAATAAGGACGATACCGGTCTACTGGCTAAATTAACTTTTCTACACTACACAATTCTTAGTTTGTACGGACATATGTAAGTAATTAATCGGTCAGGTGCTTATATTAAGACCGTAATCATGATTATAATAAAAGAATTTGTCAATCATTGATTCAAGTGATAAATTTAGTTTGAAATGTTTCATTTATATTTATTTTTATATCATTTAACCACTAACTGTACTAGGTAAGTGTACGTTATGTATGTGCGTGAATGTGTCTGCATGTATAAACTCATAAAAATGAAATAATAGTGACTTAATAAAACTTCTGAAGGTTCAACAGGTAAGCTTAAGCCATAACTGTGTGTATGTGCTCTCGATTGTTTTAAATTGAGAAGTAATCAATTACGTCATCAAAGTAAAATTACAGTGCTCTAGCTACATATGACGATTCTCCAGATAAGCGCGCACCATGCCTGTGTCAGTGTGCGCGTTTGTTTAGGACTGAAAAGAAATCAGTTACAGTTCACGTGTATAACTCATCCAAGTTAAACTAAAGTGATCTTTGTCAACTTCTCTGTGCACACTTCAGACCTATTTTTACACTTGCTTTACTAAATTGTGTATTTAAGAGTAGCATCATGTTAAAATTGGGCAAAGTGTATTATGAATAGCTGCTGGCAAAACGGACACGCTAAATAAATGAGAGTTTTTAAAATAAAAGTAAAGATCCAATGTCTCATTGGAATAGAGAATTACATGAAAAAAGGGGCCATGTTAGATATTAGCAAATTTCCGAGTGCAAGAAAGGTTATAATAAACAGTCGAAGAAAAGTTGCCTATTTTGGAAAAAGAGAAGAAATTACGAAGGTTTATTATAAAATGCTGCAGTACATAAAAGAACCAGTTAAAATCTACAATAAAATAAAAAGTAAGCAAAGATAACATTGTAAGATAAATTAGTAGATATTTTATTATTTATCCCCGCCCTCTGGAAGTTAATTACAATCCAACATGTTTCTACTAGAGCGAGTTTCAGATTTTGAATCGTGCAATTAACGCTTCCTTCCATTATTTAATGCTGCATTCCTAATCGATCATAGTGTTTGTTCTAAAACTATTTCATTCATTATGTCATTTCTTGATTTAATTTCGATGGATAATATAATCAATCTCGCTGATCTGCAACGACTGCAAATGGATATGTCTCTACAACCATCACAATTAATTGTGTGTCTTATCTATGCTCTATGACGTAAAAAGGTCTTATCTGTTAACACGCCCATGTTTACATGGCGGTTTATGGTCCCACCTTCTTACCTTTATTGGGTGCATAGTTCTAATAACATACACGAGGTTACTGTCGTTATTTGGAATTTCATACACTCCTGGTGTGTATAGATATTCAATTTTCTCCTTTTAGTTGAGAAGTTTAATTCTTATTGTAAGCGTCTGTTTTAATATAGCATGTACATTGCACTTCATTGCTATCGTGTTTATTTTCCTACATAGTTTGGAAGCAGAAATTGCCGTCATCCTCCAATCTCCTTTATCTTTATCTGATTCCACGTATTTGCAATTATAAATAAACTTGCTTATTTTCAGCGTTTCCTGTTTGGTCATGCGGTAAAATGGGAAGGAATTAAAATTACGAAAAAACATGTTATAGGGATGGTGTTTCAGTAGGACAATCATTATCAGTTCCAACAGCAAATAAATTCATGCATAACATGGAGATAACCACTTAGATTTGACACATCTAACTCTAAAAAGTGTATGCACGCATCTTGGAGGACATACTAAATATTTGGAACCAAGATGAGGATGAACTGATAAGCAATAAAAAAATTAGCTAATCGCATGAGCGAACTGGAATTTCCGATTTAAAATGAATCATGTGGCGAATTACCATTTCTCGATGTCAAATTACTTAGAAATGGTACAAATTTAGAACGAGATGCTTATGAGAATGATACTTGCACAGGTGTCCTCTTCAATTTTAAGTAAAATATTCCCTATAGAATAAAAGTTGTTATCAGAATTCGATGACAATTAGAAGCTTGGGACTAGCAGGTGCAGAGAATAAGGAGATTGAGTTAAATAGATCGCGAGACATATTAAGTGCTAACGTGTAAAATCTAAAGTTGATAAATGCAAATATAATGAGTGTCATAAACTAATTTAATCATTAAAGAATTAAATCATAATTGGAAATACGTAAAGTCAGATAAAGCAAAAGTGGATCGGATAATCATGGTAATAACTTTTATTACAAGTTCTTACTTGATTACTTTTTAACTCATTGCAACTAATTAATTAGGTTATTTATTTACTGTAGAAATTTTAAACAAACCTTTCTGATTTATTTTCTTTCCTTTGAAAATATGAAAAATTTCATTGCGCTTTTGTCATTATCTTTCCTTCAATAGTCAATTTTCGTATTTATGACCCCTATTTTATTATAAATTTCTATCTTAAGAAAAGATCAAATCTTTATTTTATTTTACTAGCTCTTAATTATTTAGCGTAAGAGTTTTGCGACCGAGTATTCATAACATCTTTTATCCCTTTTTAACAGGATGCCACACTTAAATAATTCATTTGGAAAAGTAATTTTAAAGTATAGGTGTGACCTGTGTGACTAGTAATTGATATTTATTACATTAGCTTCACTTGGATTATTTATACACGTACACTTAATTATATGTAACTGATTCCTTTTAAGTATTAAACAAACACAGACATACATAAACTTATGCTCGCACGTCTATTAAATCGTCGCATGTTGTTAGATTTCTGAAATTTTACTTGGATTAGTGTTTATGTGCCGTAAAAAATTACTTCGCAATTCAAAAACTACGGGAACACATCCACACAGGTCAGACGTATGCTTGTCTGGTGGATCGTAGGTTGGATTTATTAGATTATTGGATACACTTTCGATGAGTTTACACACACACAGACGCACATACATAAATAACACAAACTTACTTAGCAAAACGGTGGTAATATTTAAAAAATCTAGCAATAGTATGAATGAAACATTTTGAAATAAATTTATCACTTGACTTAATGATTATCAAATCATTTGTGAGATGTCCTTCCCCTTGAGAAAGGCATTCGAAATCCAAGGCCGAAATATGCGGAGTATAGATAAAGACAGTGGATACAAACACCCTTTGGTCACAAAATGGATCAGGTAATTAATTTATTCTCTTTGGCGCATAATATTTCTTTTAAAACATATTTAGGTACCAAGCACGGAACCAAGGCATTGAAACTGAATAACAGTTATCATCACATCAAGAATTATTTTGTAAGGCAAGTTGAAAATATCCGTTTTATTAAAATCTGCTTAAAAAATTGAAAAATTCCTAATTAAAAAGATTAACCTACAATTTAATTTAAATTAGACGCATATTTTTGCGTGGGCGGTGATAAAAATTGCTCTAATCAAGGTTTCGATCTTGATATAAGCACCTGACCCATTAATTAATTAAATATGTTAGTATAAACTAAGAATCGTATAGAGTAGAAAAGGCAATTCATCTAGTAGACCGGTTTCGTATTTATTGGGAACTCATCATGTACCGGCAAGAATTTGCTGTGAACAGGGCTCGAATCTGGTCACGTCCTCTACGAAATCTGCTACTTTAACCACTAAGCCACCCTACCGCACACTACACACAATTTTCAATTATATACTAACTAATGTAACTCGGTTAGTCTATTTTTCCTTTAGGTGGAGCTCATATGGCATTCATAAAGACCCAAAGCTCCAACTAATAGTTCCAAATCTGTCATTACTGAACAGACACCACACTACATAGACAAGTGGTATTGAAATGAACATTTATATAAATAAACGAACATTGGTTGCGTGTGTGGCGATAACAATTATTATAATCAAGGTTGCGATCTTGATATAAGCACCTGACCCATTAATTAACCACATATGTCTGTATAAACTACGAATTGTGTAGTGTAGTAGACCGGTTTCGTTAGTATTGGGAGCTCATCTTGTACTGGTCAGAAATTGCCGCGGATTAAACCTCAAAAATTAGATAATTACTAACAAGCCATGATTAAATGAATATTTAATTTGATCAATTTCATGTAAAATAACCACGATATCACACGTTTAATTTGACGAGAAATGTTAGTAAATGGAATGCAGTGCCATGTGGAAATGTTACTTTTAATTTAAAATAACGCAATAATTGTACATTGATGTGTAAAAGTAACCATTTATATTGTAAAAAACAAGTTCAAATAATTTTTGTGATTGTGAATTATTTGCTTTATAACTCGTGCTTAAACTTCTATCTATTTCGCTGTATATGTTGCGCATATCTTGTATCTTACATGTTTTAAAAGCAATTAGGCATGAAATGAGTATCGAGGATACCTGACTTTCCAAATCTAACACAAAAGTTTGTTGCGAGATGAAAAAAACAAATTGCAATTAATAGGCACAGACATAAAATTAGAACGAAGATTTTATTGTTGTTTCACATGTCAAATCTAAATATCTAAATTCCAATCTTAGCTGATGCACTACTAAAAATAGATGAAAATACTTAATAGATAATTCAGAGTAACAGTTAGGATAGTTGCTAGATAATTCACAGTAAATGATTTAAATCTAAATTATTTAATGGAGTTTTTATTCAACAGAATTAATCTGCGCACAATCATTTTGCATCGCACATCATGTTATTTGTTTATCAGCTTTATATATAGGAAAACCTCGTCACTTTATAAAATTGGCGTCAGAGTAATTTAATAAAAATTTAAAACATTGAACTTTAAAATAATATTAGTAAATTATTATGTTTCTTTTGTGAATTTTCATAAATTTGCGTTTTATTTGATTTTGAGTAACTGATGTCATATTAGTTAAAAGTGAACTAATTTTCTGATTTTACTTTACAGCTTATTTATCATATTTAATCATAATTGGTACTAGAATTGAGCTATTCTATATAAACTAATAATGATTTGGCTGCGGGCGTTTCGAATTTGTTAAAATAAAAAAAAGGTTGTGAGTCAACTGTTATGCTAGAATTGTGAAGTTGTTAAATATATTTCACTTCTCTTTTTATATGCTATTGCTTAAACAATGTACATTTTTATGTATGCGATTTTAGTTTTCTAACGGCCTCATCTAATACTAGTAATGTTAATTAGTTGACAAAATTGGACACATACTTTCAAACTGTGATTATTATTAATGATATTACTACCAATACTAGCTACAACTACTACTACTATTAATAATAATAATAATAATAATAATAATAATAATAATAATAATTTTAAAAAAATAGCCATTGGTATAAGTTTAAAGAGTGAATAGATGATTAACAACATTACGATAGATGGTATGTACAATGACCTAATGGGAAGTATGTAAATCTTAGAATGCAATATGGCTATAATCGGAAATAAGTAGTATAAATAAGAAGAGCGTTATCTAAATTTAGGCAAGTAATAGACAGGAGTCAAATTTAAAAAAAAATGCAATTCGATATTATCAATAATACTAAATATAAAGTAACATACTGTCAAAATACCTAGTGTGATCATTAATGAAATGGTAAGACTACGAAATATTGTTCTATTCAGTACATGGAGAGAAGCAGTTTATTATTTTTGTCTCTATTTTTCTATATGTATGAAGAACAAACTTAATTTGAAATTGCTTTATTAAAAGTGTTGTGATATTTCAGATAGATATGGGTTAGGGCAGACATAAAGTACACCTATGCTTTGTAAAAGTTCCACTTTATGAAATAAGCGTGGTTTGATAAGTTTGACATTAAATAAATCCAAAACGAAATATCATTACTTGGCCGACTTTATTCCGAAACGAATGAAATATGATTGGCTTTATTAAGAAAATTCAATGCACTAGCAAGTCTATAAATTAAGTTTATCTCTTATACTTAATCGCTTCAAGAAGGCACAATTGAGAACGTTTTAAGAACAGAATAATAATTGTAATATACATGAAGAAATTAGAGGCCAAAGTAACATACTTGGGTAATAAAATAAGAATCAAAATATGCATATCTATTTAAGTCGGGATTGATTAAGTTAATGCAAATCAAACAGGTTTTTGTAGATATTTTGGATAGGGTTGTGTTAGAATTAGATGCACAGTTATGCAAGTTATAATTTGAATAACAAAATATATTATACCATCGTAAAAGACAACCTATAAATAAAGTTCCTATGAGATGCATTGCCTTGCCATAAATTCATGAACCTATTTTTCTGAATTGAACATCAGGTTAATGGTGTTGAGTTCTGTGTTAATTGTGGAGTATATATGAAGTAAACAAGTTTGCCGCTTATTAATCTGCAAAATTGAACATATTCTACTAACAAATGCTCAACCGCTAGCAAAAACGGAAAAAACAGATTTGGACCCGGAGCGATAAATCTATCCAGAAATAAACTAGTATTAGTTGTTGAGCTCTCCTACGAACTTCATTGTCAAAAAAAGTCAATTAATGACAATTGGAATTTATATTTTAAGAAGCGTTAGAAATATAAAATACGAACAAGCTCGTTTGCGACCAACAGTTGGATATAGAAACACCAATTAAAGATACTTAAGAGGCTTGAAGTAAGGGTGGTTGTAGATTGGGAAATCTATAATATCATTATGCGCAGGAGATCTGGAACTGGTCTTAAACCATTGTATTGTGAACTAAATTTCAGTCTTTATTAAGTGATAATTTTGAACGAGAACGGGTGAAAAACAGAAGAGATGGTCGAACTCATTAGATTATTACTTAGAATTCTTTAAATCAAGTTTGCGTGCTTGAAGTAAACACCAATCCCATTGTATTTAACCAGTCATCGAAAAACATAACAAAACTACCGCCAGTTGCAACGCACTGACGCGTTTCGACCTTCCATGATCATCATCCAGAGTACGACGGCAAACTGACTATCGAGGATCAAACCGCATTGCATATATATGGAAATCAAATTTAGATACGACTCTCACCTCAACAGTCTTGCATACATTGAACTTGACTGGAAATGTCTGGCTACAATTTCTATGCGGTACGACATTAACTGTTTGCAACTTTCGCACACCCATATATAAGGCAATACAATTTAAACAATAATTGATTGCGCGGGTGGTGGTAACAATTCTTTCATCAAGTTTGCGTGCTTGGAAGTAAGCACAATCATTGTATTTAACCAGTCTTCGGTGCCTAACAAAACTACCGCCAGTTGCAGCACTGACGCGTTCGACCTTCCATGATCATCATCAGAGTAAGACAGCAAGCATGTCGG
Source organism: Eudiplozoon nipponicum (assembly GCA_029291075.1). Taxonomy (NCBI): domain Eukaryota; kingdom Metazoa; phylum Platyhelminthes; class Monogenea; order Mazocraeidea; family Diplozoidae; genus Eudiplozoon; species Eudiplozoon nipponicum. The sequence continues at coordinate 29,059 of JAQBSW010001342.1, read as the reverse complement.
ATCAAACCGCATTGCATATATGGAAATCAAATTTAGATATGCGACTCACCTCTGAGTCTTACATACATTGAACTGACTGGAAATGTCAGCTGCTATTTCTATGCAGTTACGAACATTAACTGTTTACAGCTTTCGCCACATATACATATATAGGCAATACAATTTAAACAATAATTGATTGCGCGGGTGGTGGTAACAATTCTTTAAATCAAGTTTGCGTGCTTGAAGTAACACCAATCCCATTGTATTTAACCAGTCATCGAACAACATAACAAAACTACCGCCAGGTGCAACGCACTGACGCGTTTCGACCTTCCATGATCATCATCAGAGTACGACGGCAAACTGACTATCGAGGATCAAACCGCATTGAATATATATGGAAATCAAATTTAGATATGCGGCTCTCACCTCTAGCAGTCTTGCATACATTGAACTTGACTGGAAATGTCGGCTGCACAATTTCTATGCAGTCACGAACATTAACTGTTTGCAGCTTTCGCCACATATACATATATAGGCAATACAATTTAAACAATAATTGATTGCGCGGGTGGTGGTAACAATTCTTTAAATCAAGTTTGCGTGCTTGATGTAAACACCAATCCCATTGTATTTAACCAGTCATCGAACAACATAACAAAACTACCGCCAGCTGCAACGCACTGACGCGTTACGACCTTCCATGATCATCATCAGAGTACGACGGCAAACTGACTATCGAGGATCAAACCGCATTGAATATATATGGAAATCAAATTTAGATATGCGACTCTCACCTCTAACAGTCTTGCATACATTGAACTTGACTGGAAATGTCGGCTGCACAATTTCTATGCAGTCACGAACATTAACTGTTTGCAGCTTTCGCCACATATACATATATAGGCAATACAATTTAAACAATAATTGATTGCGCGGGTGGTGGTAACAATTCTTTAATCAAGTTTGCGTGCTTGAAGTAAACACCAATCCCATTGTATTTAACCAGTCATCGAACAACATAACAAAACTACCGCCAGCTGCAACGCACTGACGCGTTTCGACCTTCCATGATCATCATCAGAGTACGACGGCAAACTGACTATCGAGGATCAAACCGCATTGCATATATATGGAAATCAAGGTTAGATATGCGGCTCTCACCTCTAGCAGTCTTGCATACATTGAACTTGACTGGAAATGTCGGCTGCACAATTTCTATGCAGTCACGAACATTAACTGTTTGCAGCTTTCGCCACATATACATATATAGGCAATACAATTTAAACAATAATTGATTGCGCGGGTGGTGGTAACAATTCTTTAAATCAAGTTTGCGTGCTTGAATTAAACACCAATCCCATTGTATTTAACCAGTCATCGAACAACATAACAAAACTACCGCCAGCTGCAACGCACTGGCGCGTTTCGACCTTCCATGATCATCATCAGAGTACGACGGCAAACTGACTATCGAGGATCAAACCGCATTGAATATATATGGAAATCAAATTTAGATAGGCGGCTCTCACCTCTAGCAGTCTTGCATACATTGAACTTGACTGGAAATGTCGGCTGCACAATTTCTATGCAGTCACGAACATTAACTGTTTGCAGCTTTCGCCACATATACATATATAGGCAATACAATTTAAACAATAATTGATTGCGCGGGTGGTGGTAACAATTCTTTAAATCAAGTTTGCGTGCTTGAAGTAAACACCAATCCCATTGTATTTAACCAGTCATCGAACAACATAACAAAACTACCGCCAGCTGCAACGCACTGACGCGTTTCGACCTTCCATGATCATCATCGGAGTACGACGGCAAACTGACTATCGAGGATCAAACCGCATTGAATATATATGGAAATCAAATTTAGATATGCGGCTCTCACCTCTAGCAGTCTTGCATCCATTGAACTTGACTGGAAATGTCGGCTGCACAATTTCTATGCAGTCACGAACATTAACTGTTTGCAGCTTTCGCCACATATACATATATAGGCAATACAATTTAAACAATAACTGATTGCGCGAGTGGTATTAACAATTCTTTAAATCAAGTTTGCGTGCTTGAAGTAAACACCAATCCCATTGTATTTAACCAGTCATCGAACAACGTAACAAAACTACCGCCAGCTGCAACGCACTGACGCGTTTCGACCTTCCATGATCGTCATCAGAGTACGACGGAAAACTGACTATCGAGGATCAAACCGCATTGAATATATATGTAAATCAAATTTAGATATGCGGCTCTCACCTCTAGCAGTCTCGCATACATTGAACTTGACTGGAAATGTCCGCTGCACAATTTCAATGCAGTCACGAACATTAACTGTTTGCAGCTTTCGCCACATATACATATATAGGCAATACAATTTAAACGATAATTGATTGCGCGGGTGGTGGTAACAATTCTTTAAATCAAGTTTGCGTGCTTGAAGTAAACACCAATCCCAAACAGTTAATGTTCGTGACTGCATAGAAATTGTGCAGCCGACATTTCCAGTCAAGTTCAATGTATGCGAGACTGCTAGAGGTGAGAGCCCCATAACTAAATTTGATTTCCATATATATACAATGCGGTTTGATCCTCGCTAGTCAGTTAGCCGTCGTACTCTGATGATGATCATGGAAGGTCGAAACGCGTCAGTGCGTTGCGGCTGGCGGTAGTTTTGTTATGTTATTCGATGACTGGTTAAATACAATGGGATTGGTGTTTACTTCAAGCACGCAAACTTGATTTAAAGAATTGTTACCACCACCCGCGCAATCAATTATTGTTTAAATTGTATTGCCTATATATGTATGTGGCGAAAGCTGCAAACAGTTAATGTTCGTGACTGCATAGAAATTGTGCAGCCGACATTACCAGTCAAGTTCAATGTATGCAAGACTGCTAGAGGTGAGAGCCGCATATCTAAATTTGATTTCCATATATATTCAATGCGGTTTGATCCTCGATAGTCAGTTTGCCGTCGTACTCTGATGATGATCATGGAAGGTCGAAACGCGTCAGTGCGTTGCAGCTGGCGGTAGTTTTGTTATGTTGTTCGATGACTGGTTAAATACAATGGGATTGGTGTTTACTTCAAGCACGCAAACTTGATTTAAAGAATTGTTACCACCACCCGCGCAATCAATTATTGTTTAAATTGTATTGCCTATATATGTATATGTGGCGAAAGCTGCAAACAGTTAATGTTCGTGACTGCATAGAAATTGTGCAGCCGACATTTCCAGTCAAGTTCAATGTATGCGAGACTGCTAGAGGTGAGAGTCGCATATCTAAATTTGATTTCCATATATATTCAATGCGGTTTGATCCTCGATAGTCAGTTTGCCGTCGTACTCTGATGATGATCATGGAAGGTCGAAACGCGTCAGTGCGTTGCAGCTGGCGGTAGTTTTGTTATGTTGTTCGATGACTGGTTAAATACAATGGGATTGGTGTTTACTTCAAGCACGCAAACTTGATTTTAAGAATTGTTACCACCACCCGCGCAATCAATTATTGTTTAAATTGTATTGCCTATATGTGTATATGTGGCGAAAGCTGCAAACAGTTAATGTTCGTGACTGCATAGAAATTGTGCAGCCGACATTTCCAGTCAAGTTCAATGTATGCAAGACTGCTAGAGGTGAGAGCCGCATATCTAAATTTGATTTCCATATATATTCAATGCGGTTTGATCCTCGATAGTCAGTTTGCCGTCGTACTCTGATGATGATCATGGAAGGTCGAAACGCGACAGTGCGTTGCAGCTGGCGGTAGTTTTGTTATGTTGTTCGATGACTGGTTAAATACAATGGGATTGGTGTTCACGTCAAGCACGCAAACTTGATTTAAAGAATTGTTACCACCACCCGCGCAATCAATTATTGTTTAAATTGTATTGCCTATATTACTTAGAATGTCCGTAAAAAATGAAAAATAAATCTCACCTAAGCGCAACACCCTGTGATCAGAAACATTAAAATAGTCAACTTGGTCTCAGAAAGCCAAAGCAATAAACAAGAGAAAATAAGATAAATCGTTCTGTGCGAATTAAAAGCATGCATGCCAATCAGTATGGAACTTTACTTTAAGGCGTATTAAGAAATTCGTTCCCATGAACACAACTGATATCAGTTATCTTAGAATCAAATTAAATTTTATTCGCACGTGGATTATATATATATATGATTATTTACAGAAATCTAAATAATGCGTTTATTAAACAATGATTGATTGCGCGGGTGGTGGTAACAATTATTTAAATCAAGTATGCGAGCTTGAAGTAAACACTAATCCCATTGTATTAATAAGTGTCTCACGCGCTAGTTAACTATACTTAGTGTTACCTGTGTCATAGACAAGCAAAATTAATTGGCGAAACTTTTTGCCACATATACATATATAGGCAATACAGTTTAACAATAATTGATTGCGCGGGTGTTGGTAACAATTCTTTAAATCAAGTTTGCGAGCTTGAAGTAAACACCGATCCCATTGTATTTAACCAGTCATCGACAAAAATAACAAAACTACCGCCAGCCGCAACGCACTGACGTGTTTCGACATTCCAAAATCATCATCAGAGTACGACGTCAAACTGACCATCGAGGATCAAACCGCACTGAACATACATGGAAATCAAAGTTAGATAGGCGGCTCTCACCTCTAGCCGTCTCGCATACATTAAACGTGCCTGGAAAAGTCGGGCGCATTTTCTATGCAGTCAAGAACATTAAATGTTTGCAGATTTTGCCACAAATACATATATAGGCAATACAATTTAGCAATAATTGTTTGCGCGGGTAGTGGTAACAATTCTTTAAATCAAGTTTGCGAGCTTGAAGTAAACACCGACCCCATTGTATTTTACCAGACGTCATACAACATAGCAAAACTACCATGAGCCACACGTACAAACGCGCTTCGACCTTCCATGTTCATTATCAAAGTACGACGGCAAACTGACATACGAGGATCAAACCGCATTGAATGTACATGGAAATCAAAGTAAGATATGCGGCTCTCACCTCTAGCAGTCTCGCAAACATTGAACTTCACTGGAAATGTCATCTAAAGAAAATCAATACAGTCACGTACATTAATTGTTTGCAGTCTTCGCCACATATACATATATAGGTTATACAATTTGAGGATCAAACCGCATTGAATATACAACAACCCGCGCAATCAATTATGTTTGAATTGATTTGCCTATATATGTATATGTGGCGAAAGCTGCACACAGTTAATGTTCGTGACTGCATAGAAATTGTGTAGCCGACATTTCCAGTCAAGTTCAATGTAAACGAGACTGCTTGAATTGAGAATCGCATATCTAACTTTCATTACCATGTATGTTCAATGCGGTTATATTTTCTATATTCAGTTTGCCGTCGTACATAAATGATGATCATGAAATGTCAAAGCGCTTCAGTGAGTTGTGGCTGGCGGTTGTTTTGTTATGTTGTTCGACAGCTGGTTAAATACAATGGGATCGGTGTTTACTTCAAGCTCGCAAACTTGATTTAAAGAATTGTTACCATCAACTGCGCAATCAATTATTGTTAAACTGTATTGCCTATATATGCATATGTGGCGATAGCTGCACACAGTTAATGTTCGTGATTGCGTTGAAAATTTGCAGCCGATATTTCCAGTCAAATTCAATGTATGCAAGACTGCTTGTGGTGAGAGCCGTATATCTAAATTTGATTTCCATATATATTCAATGCGGTTTTATCCACGAAAATCAGTTTGCCATCCTACTCTAATGATGAACATGGTAGGTCGAAACGCCTCAGTGCGTTACGCCTGGCGGTAGTTTTGTTATGTTGTTCGACGACTAGTTAAATAATATGTCATATGTTCAGTTAACTGAGATCAGTTATAGTTTTTATTATTTTAATGAGCGTTTATTACAATAACTATATAATATTTATTTCAGAAGAACATTTCCTAAATTTGTTTTCCTTATCCTAAATTGATTTAAAACCATATATTTTCTTTAGCATTCTCGAGATTTGTAGATTCCCTAGTGTGTACATAATATATTATTTATATTTTAAAACTTCCAACCATAATCTAAGTGGTTATTTTTATTACCTGGATGATACATTTTACATTGTGTTTATCCATCCATACACTGTGCTTTTCTTGTTATATTCCTCTCTGTCGGTTTTGCCCTCAAGTTCCGAATTTTGAATTACCACCGACATCAATCTGAAACCGCAATCGCCAGATGACTCATCATTTTTCATCAAAATGTCGTCGAATCTGGCAAGCCTGCGCTCCGAATCGCTACAGCAAGTAGGCGAACTTTCCTGATTTTAGCGGGCAGGTCTGGAGATCTTCCTTTTATTACTCCTCAGCCCCAACTATTACGCCAATCTAAGAACTTCTTTTTTTCTGCGGCAAGAAAGTGTGCTTTACCCAATCACATTAAGCTTAATTTATTTAAATGGTCCTTGAGTTCTCTGTCTTTCATGAGTGAGTTGGAGTTAAATATGTTAGTGCGGCTGAGCGAAATCTTTAATCACTTAAAATTGTTTTCAGATAACAAACTTACAAGAGACGCAGCAAGGACAATCGGAAAAATCTTAAATATCGATGCCCATTGGACTTTTCAAGTCAGGTCAAACTGAGGAGTAGCCTCACGCTATTGCAATGTATGTCCAATAAAGCTGCGATCATCTATTCATCGACCATTATCCGCTCTAAAATCAAGGTTACTTCGACTAAGTGACGTATTCCAAAAGAACACGTTCTACACTTGGGAGTATTTCTGGAATTGCCTTGATGCCTACTAAAGTTTTGCTAAGTTCCACACGCTTTGAAGGCCAACCTCTTTTGGCCAATCCTCATTTCGCTATTATTATCTCTTTAGATCCGTTTCTGATATGCCTCAACTTCGTAGTCAACCTTATTGTGGACAAATGAATTAAAAAATGACACATACGACCGGGAACTGTGATGCACAGAATTCCACTTTTTCACGAACTATCCTGACTAGTTTTGTGCCTGCTAAACCAATAAATGATTGATAGAAATGTGTCCAGAGTAATCCACAACGCGACAAAATTGCGCAACCCAGTTGCTCGTAAAACTCAGTTTAATCTTATGCATATGCTATTTTTGCTACCGCCTTTCTCCATATTACAAATGTCTCTATAAAGCTGTTTATACTTCGCGCCAACGCTTGCCCTAAACCTACGTCACCTTGAATACTCAGATTTACGGTTATTTATCTTCTATGTCTAGTTTTAAAAAAAAATGCAGAATTCCAAGCACACTGACAACAAGTGCACAGAGAAATGTATGATTTATCTCAAACATTCGCCTCACATCAACTAGTGGTTCATCGCTTTTGTCAGACCACATTCACGCTCTGTATTTTCTACAAAACCCTTTTGCGCAATAATTCACCAATCTAAACTTTATTATCCTGATTTAATTTCAGCAATTCTCATAAATTACAGGTCTTTTTCCCAAAATTCAATTAACTACAGCCTTACCTAATGGTTCCTACATGGCTATTTCACATCAGGCTCAGTGATGATCTTATTCTCATCAATTGTAATTTTTCTCTTCGAATTGGCATTTCTGCTTGCGGTGCTGGTAGTTTAGCCACATGTTTCCAGACCTCTCTCATGTCCGAGCACTTGGCTAATTACAACTCTATTGGATTTAATTTTTTCGTCTTTCAGTCGAAAATAGTAGATCAAAGCCTATCGCGTTATGTTCTTTACCGGATTATTAATTTTTCAGTCTGAATTGACGCCTGCAATGCGTAAATATTATCCGAAGTCTCCGCAGAGCCGAAAAGTCACGTACAATATATTAGGGTAACTTAACATCATTAATGTTAACTAAATCAAGCAAGCTACAGAAAGTTACTCAATACTGCAGCTCTTTACAACAATTCTGTTACATTACTTCGTCGACTGCATTACATGTGGCAACAATTAAATTGGCTTTATCCTATACAACGAAGAGGTAATCAATATCCAGAGCCACGAGAACTTCCTAATTCCGATCAATGCCAACTATCTTTCCACAATCCCCTCTCAGCCTCTGTTTAATCGGATACCATTAAATCAAACAGATGCTTACTTTAACAATAATTGATTGCGCGGGTGGTGGTAACAATTCTGTAAATCAAGTTTGCGAGCTTGAAGTAAACACCAATTCCATTGTATTTAACCAGTCGTCGAACAACATAACAAAACTACCCCCAGCCGCAACGCTTCCTTTGTAATCATTCTACACTTTGATGCTATAACATGGAGTGAATTACTTTTGATTAAGTTTTCGATGTTGATATAAACACCTGACCCTTTATGTACATACATTTTTCAGTCAGGTTTTTATATCAAGATCGCAATCTTGTTCAAAAGTAATTTTTATCACCGCACGCGTAACCAATGTTCGATTAATTCTATAAAAGAAGTGGATTAATTTTACCTGACAACGTATCCTCTTGCTTCTCAAAAGTCCATGACGCAATATCTTCTTGTTTAATCTCCGCTAACACTGTCCAAATCGTATTGGCCTCAAACAGGCTAAAGACAACTTTAAAGGCGCGCGATAATCGAGCTCAGTACTTATTGCAACGTATCAATGACTTAATTCAGTTTGCGATAAATGGGCAGTGCTATAATATTGGTTGACTCATCCGTTTGACCGCAAATTATAGATGGAAATTATCAATATCAAATACCGACTGTATCGTAAATTAAACAAATCAAATTTTAACTTCACTAGATCTGGTGACAACAACTTTGCAGATGATTATCTGAGCTATCTTGCGGATTTCTTCTCCGCATCCTCTGCTGTTAGTGACGGTGAGGCCAGAGGTCTGCAGGAATTTGAAGTCTTTCACGCCATGGTCGTCCATTCTGTATATGACAATAAATCCAACCATTAGGCTGTTCATTTTTGTGTTTTTGTTGGCATGAGTTCTTTTCTAAGTTTAAACCCTTTCTCTCTGCACGTTGAAATCTTTAATAGGTCTCTATAATTTGCCACTTTACCACCAGAATGGCTAAAGTTGACGATCTCGCCGATTCCGATATGCGGCACTTTGTCGACCTTCATTTTAAGAATCTCCGTCCCGTTGGTTTTATCCTGAATTTCAATAAATTTCTTGAAACAAAGTTCCATAATAAAATGTCCACATTTCATTAAATCAAGATTTAGTTTCAACCAATTTGACAATCAGTACGGATTTCTGACTTTGCGCTCTATTTTCATTAATATAACAGATGGCATAAATCACTACTATTCTTCCATTTCTCAAAGACGCAGTTGCTCTCTCCTCTTCTTTCATATTTTAAAGGCATTTCTTAACGTTACCTTCCATTTAATTTAATCAGTTTTATCAAGTAATTTCATTTGCAGTCGCGTGTTTAAGCCTACATTTTTCTTTCTTATAAATTGCTCAGAGGCTTTAGGAATGTACAATGGTCATTTGAGATCAGCCTTTACCATGTTTTGTGATCCGCAGGGATCTGTACGCATTTCTTCATATTTCAACCGTTCGCATTCATAGATTCAAGTTAAGCATAACCAATTCAAGCTGCTTAAACTTACCGATGAAATATTAGTAGACTATGACAGTCTAGCCACCATTTCTATTGATATCTCCAACCACTCAGCTGCGGTTCCTACCGATAGTTTGACTAGGCGAAAGTTGGCCACAAACTTGGTCTTGATTCTATCAATCCATTGGTTATGAAAAATTTTTAGTTATAAATTTCTCTAATTCACTAGAATTCTTACCGCACCTGAACCAAGTCAAGTCTAAGATCTTTAACTAGAATCGCCCAAAATATCTAAAAACACAGGACACCATACCGAGATTTAATATTTCCAATTCTTATGTCTTGTCTCTCATATGCTACGTCAGTGAATTTTATTACCCCCTCACGTTGACTTCTTTTGCTTTACAAAAAGAACTCATCTTGCTTTTGATAACGTATTTTCCCTCTTAGTCCGAACTATCACGAGTGAGAAGTTGGATAATCCATTCAAATTCTAATGGTACTTTATTTTATTTCAGCATCTATAATGGATGTATACATGACAATGTTGAAACCTTTGCTTGATTATTGCAGCCTTGTACGTATATCGCCTGGATCGTATCACAAATGATGACAGGCATGCCAGTCTCATATATGTCATGGCTAGTGAACGTAAATAATTTAGTATGAGGGGTTTAGCTAATAGTAAGGATCGTCATGCATAATGGGAAATCCAAGTAAATTAGAGGTAGATGTTTCTTATACGCAGACGGGTACGAAGATGACATACGAAAGGTTCTGGATTGTGAACATACAGCACGAATTTGTAAAATATTTGGAGACCGCGCCAGGAACCCGTAAACATGGTGGTCTATCGTATGTCAAATATAACGTCAATCTCAGTTCTTCCTGTTCCAGAGTATTCCATGGAATGGTAAATTGAAGTAATCGCGGAGATCTAGAGAAAACAAATTTTGTGAGGCTTGGGAATCCAGAGTATCCGTTAGGTGTAGAGATATGCTTAAGGCGAGATATCGTCGGAATCACCGGAGTCAATGTCAAACAATTTTTTGTTTGGAATTTGTTCAAATACTCAATTTTCTCATATAGGCATACGCGGATATGACCGTAGTGTGGTCAGATATGGTTTTAAATTATTGGCACATATTGGATTATAAATCATTGCCTGCGCATTTTAGTGTGGTAAAGGTCGGAAAATTGAACGATTGGTCGGGGAAATTAAGGCATTATTCAGGTAGAATTTGCTCGTAGTTATCCTGAATGATACTACCAATGGATGCTCAGATTAAAGCACCAAGGAGGTAATGGCCAAATATTAGTGAGTTCAGTTCGTCATTCTTCTACTACGCATTGCTAATTAGTTAACAGGTAAACTTAATAAATACTACCATCTGTATCCAACTGTACAGCGCAATGGTGCAGCATGATAGACAGTTTTATGTCTAGCAGCTCGAGTGACCGCGTAGTGATAAGTCAGCATGGAGGTGTAATAATTGAATAAGTCGAGTTCAGTGTCTTCCTTTAGCGTTTAATGGAATGATTAAGCTGGATGTGTGAGTGCTTTGAGTTTAAATACCGCCTTAATCCAAACAATATAAAAAGTGGTAGGTAAATATTCTATTGCTACTCCGATATGGAATTGGTAGATGAGTAAGAGTTGAATTACTGCAATTTTACAAGAAATGACTAAGAGGGTAAGGATAAATATAACTGGCAATGCAGGCAGGCATCTCTGGATCGTTGAATTCCATAAAATTACTAGAGTGCACGAAGATATCGTGAAACTAAACCAGTGAGGTATTGAACTACTGAGGTTATACCAAACTCGTAAATTCCGAAATTAACTTTGCCAAATAGAGCCAAGCGCCGTTGGAACAAGGCCTACTGGAAAATGTTTCTGTGCAGTTAGAACAACATAAAAAACAAAACTGATTCATCAGTTTCTGAAAGAGGGTTATGAACAAGTATAGTCGCCTTCTAAAACAAGAGGGCGTTCGTGTAGAGGTCAATAACTCCACTTAAAAAATAATTAACAATTTATCTTTTGCACTTCAATTTTCCGCGGATCGTGCATACAAATATTCTATAACTGAAATTAGGTTAAAAATATTTTAATAATTTGTGGAACATTCCTTGTTTGTATACTTTCATTTTATTCTATTTTCCGTTGACGCTAGTTTTTATTTATCAAAAATTTGTGCGCTGCCTTTATTTGTGAGGTCGTGATTAGCCCATGGGCTCCTAACATTATTCATGACTTAATTTTTCCACATGATCATTACAATACACTTACATTATCGACATTTTTCCTTTTTCATTTCCTACAGAATTTATAAAGCCAATAAATAAAATTTTTGCTTTGAAAGTCTATAGTCGCATTCTAGGTCGATTGTGTATCCACATACGATACCAATATATACACTTCTTAATTGACAATTAAGAAATCCTTGGCGGAATGTATTTCTTGTTTTTACATGAACGTCAGTTCCAAATTGGGCGAGGTTAGGTCATGGGAATACGTTAGTAGGAGTTCAGCTGAATAACATACACCATGGACCTTTCCAAGTTTAATAGGTCCAGAGCGTTCATACACTCAGACGAGCACACAGCTAGCACCCGAGAAGTATGCGATGGCGTATATATTTTGCACAAGCTTTAACATTCTTTAAATATTGTTAATAAGAATTCACAAAATTACAATTATAAAAAAGATTATTACAGAGATAACACTTTTGACAGATTGCAAGCTCATATATGGTTGTGATAGTCAAAATCACTGAATGTTGGAATATTACTTAGAAAGTCTCATAATAACCCTTTACCACGTTCAGCGACGAAATGAACATATAAGCTTAAACACGGCGTGCTCAAATTTCTTCATTAATCTTACACTAAATGAAGGGAAAACTTTCGAGAAGGAATGAACACATTTAAACAATCGTAAGTTAGATAGTAGCCTCCGTGTTGTCATAATCGGACTGCTTATAATCGATAAGTGTAACTGAGCACATATTACGCCTCCTGTCATAATACTCACATGTGATGATAAAACGCTACACCTCATGATGTAGCAGTCATTTGATTCATCAAGAAAGGCATTTCATTAAGTTAACTGTATCATGATGCGTTGATTTGTAAATTTGTGCGTAATTCATTCTACAAGGCGTCCCGAGTAAGTTGAAAGTAGTTTTCCCCTTAAACAGTTAAAGTTGCGCAGTATAGAGTAATTATTATTTATATGAACATTTTTCCCAAATAATATTTTGGTTTCAGTATTATATATTAATAAATGGTGGCGCGAAAACAGTTGGTCGAAGACTGAAGCAGGCTATGCAATAAATTTATCTGTACATATGCTTAGATTGCTCACGTGGTGAATTATAAATAGTCCGCACAGCAAAGCCTTGTCAAGATGGGTTAAAAAGCCATAAAACTATTTTGATTCGAATTTTGCTAGACATGCATGGCTTTTAAAGCTAATGCCAAAGTTCGGTGTTTATTTAAGTTCTGTTATGAATTATAGGGCGTTTAAACTTAAATGGTTTCATATATAGTTTTGGGTTCCGCCATGTTTCTGACTACGTTAAATATTAATAGTAGTAAAACGGAAAGAGTCACAGTAAATTTCATGCCAATGCAAGTTAGCGTTATACGTATTTTTTACACTTACATGAAATATTTTAGACATATAATTAAAAAAAATAGTGGCGAATGCAGAAGTGCGTATTCTTCTTTCTGAATATTTTTTTATATATGTAAATAGTGAAATTTACATGCGCAGAAATAAAAAGAAATTTTAAAAGATACAGGAAGCGCTTATTTTGCTTTTTATTTCAAAAATTGACAAATGAACCAAAATGTATTGAGTATCAAAACATGCAAATAAATTAAACATAGAGAGATTGTGAAATAATAGAACAACCAAAGTTGTGCGTACATTATAGTTCTGCCTTAATCACTGAATATGCATTTTCTGTCTGCATAAATCACGCTCCAGTAGTTTATCAATATGTGACTAGCTCATTTCTGTTATTGAGTTTGAAGAACATACGTGTGAAGTTGCATTGGCATGTTGCGCGACTGCAGACGTGTAATCACAATTTGAAAGAAACACGAACTTAAGGTGCAATTAAGTTCATTTAATGTCTGGTCGATCGGCCTAAATAATTTGATCGACAATATTCGTTTTATTATTAGTAAATAATACTTGAGGTCTATATTATCGATTGTTTCACTTTAATTGCTGGTGGGGGCAAATGAGCTATGTTAAATAACTTTCGTAGTTTTCTACATTAAATATGCAAGTTAAAGCCAATTGAAATTTATTTTAGGCTTTGCGAGGAAAAGCGGCAAATTGATTACATTCTGGATCATGTAAAGTCTGTTTCTTCTGATTTGTTCTTTTAATAATCGGTTCAATCAATTGCCTGCAATAGTCATATGGTGTTAGGTAGTTTTTGTTTTAGTATATTAGTCACCTGTTGAATATGGACTAATCAAATTGTCAATACTTGTAATACAGCCGCGAAATGTTAATAATTCATATTTAAATGTCATGAAATGTCTATTGTGCAAATACTGTACAAACTAAGCTGGTTTATCGTCAGTTGTTCGCATTAATTAACCAATAAAGTCTTCCTTTTTGTACATACTATGAAGACAGTTAATCGCATTTTTCATGATCATACGTGAAAGATATGCATTTCTATGCGCTTCGTGACGCAGGGTTCGTAATTGCGACCTGTTTGCCGTGTACATATTTACCTTTGTCACACTAATTAGGCTCTCAATGCGGCATTGAAAATTCAAAGGAAAAATTGGAGATCAGTGGCTACCCATTGCCACGCCATGTACTTGTTTATAGATGCTTTCATTAAAACGAAACTGAACATTCTCAGTGCATAAAAATAATTCTGCATAGAGTATAACGTGGGACCTGTGATTGTAATATGTTTTGTCCACGGTTTTACCTATAATGTCAATGGTTTCTTAAATTGTAACATTTGTAAACAAAGACTTAACATAATCTTGATTTTATTTTCTATATATTGAACTCTGTGAATAAATGTAAAATAATAGACAAACAATATTAACACATAGTAGACTGAACAATGCTTCGATTATACGGACTATCCAATTGGCCAAATCATGAAACATGAAATAGATCATTGCAAATATCTATCTAATATGGAAACCTTTTTTGTGTGCTTTTGATAGCACGTACTGTTGACTTCTCCTATATTAGTTGGAACGTTTATTCGAATTCTCTCAGAATTTTTTATAATTGTTTCGTCCAACCGAGACTTAATTAGCCCTAACTCCAGAGTCACAGTTTTAATTTGTGCAATCAATACTCCTACTAAGATTTCCAATCCGTCAAAATCTACCCTTAAACGCAACACAACTTGTTTGTTTAAATCAATCATTTAAATGAGTTTAAACATATAAAGCGCGGCTGTTTATTAAAACAAAAATATATTCACTTCTGCGGCTCGAAGGCTGCTTACGTCTTTGTGATAACTGCGTCCTCTTTATTCGTGCTCTTCTGCGAGGACTTTCTGTCATATTCAATTCAGCCCCAGCTACGATACAAGTAGCATTCTAGGTCTCAACGGTGGCTATTAATACAACTTCCCGACCCTCATGAGTCGCTCTTGACACCTAATTAATTAATCAATTGCGACAGCCCGTGGTCTATCGGTCATATTAACAAAGACTGTATTATGCTCTGCGTCCAAACTTTTTGCACGGTACGGACCATCATTGACAGACTGAAGTGTCATGGGCTCGACCTTCGCGAATATCCACAGTCGCTGACTCTTAGGCGACTGCGTGTAGGTCATTGGTGTAGCGCCCACATATTCAGTTAACTTTTTAGGCGCTCTAAAATGTACGATATGGTTCAGCGTTCAGGGGAACTTGGGATTACGGGTTCACTTTGCAGTCTAATATGCCCTCCGTAGAACATGGTCATTGGAGAGAATCTTGTAGCCGTTGTCATTGTTATGAAATGCGCACAGCGGAAATTCTACACAGCGCACCGGCTGACTCATTTTCTTTACTGGCTCTATGATGAATTTTTATATCTCATTCCTCAAGCTATTCAATGGCTTAATACACGGCGATCGCCAATGCACTAGTGCTTTATAAACGGTAATGTCATCTATATTTCCACCGATGAAAAAATACCAAAACCTTCGTAATACCCATATTATGGTCAGTAATTCCTTTTCTGTGACGGTATAGTTTTGATCCGCCTTGGTGAGAGTGCGACTAATATATTATGCCGGGTGTCTGTCTGCTTGTAGCACTGCTTTTATGAATATATATGACGCGTCTTTAACAATTGACATTCTACCTGCCGGGAAAGTCAAAATTGTCATGTCTATTAATTTCTGCTCGCATAGGCTAAACACTTCTTGAGACTCCTCCGTTCCAAGAAAGGGTACCTCGGCACTAGTTAGTTTAGACAATGGTTGTTGTGTAACTTCCATCCCTACGAGATTTGTTATATAAAATTTCACGATTGCAATTAACTGGCCAAATTGTTTTCTTTTAGTGGGCACACCTCTACTAAAATTAAGTTACTACAAAACCAAACTTTCCGAACAGTCTGAAATTTATCTGGATTAAAATGTAATCACCCTTCTACGGATTTAAGCAAAATCTTCTGCAGCCGAATACGTATTTGGTATTTAGTAGTGGCCTATGTAATAACAACGCCAATGCAAGCTTTTGTACGGGTTAATTCGGACACGTAAGAGTCCATCATTATTTTGAATACTTTCGGGGCGTTCATCAAAACAACCGGTATCATAGTGAATTATAAATGACTTTAGGGTACCTAAAAAACTAAATTCCGCCGGTCTTCCGGCCTAGCGCCAATTTGTTAAAATATCTTTTTTAGTTCAAGCACGACAAACCATTTACTTCCCGTTAGCTGTAGGAAAAGAACACACAGAGCCGGAGTGGGATACAGGTCGGGTTTTGTCACTGAGATCAATTAACGGAAATCAGCCGCCTGTTGAAGCAAACCATTCTTTTGCGTAACTTAAACCAAAGGAGCTCGTAAAACAGATGAGGATAGTTCAAGATTCGTTGCCGATAGTTTCTTTGGTGGAGCACCGTATTAGATTGGAGATGCGTATCCTTCAGTTAAATCTAGCCATGGATTAAAGCAATCAAGCGTTGGCCTTGAACATTCGCTGCAATCAGATAATTAGAATATAATGGTGTAATGGCTTTGAAACTCTTTCCATTGCCCGGGCAGGCAACAGATCTCCACCTGCACCCTATATCGAATTTATAAACCTTGTGCTTTTCGGCCACGAGTGGCATATACGTTTAATTGGACAATCGATTTTATTAATTTTTTATTTTTTCAAGGTTTCGCTACAAAAAGGGAATTTTTTTAGATAGCATCATTTAATGAAAATATAGTGTCTAATTTGCCCAAAGCCACCATCGACGCGCCCGCTACCTAATATAAATTTTCTCTCGTGAGTTTTACGTTGTTTAACTGCCAAGTCATTGGTAATGCCAACAAATAGCCTTCCTTTACAGGCTTGAGTTCCAAAAATTTGTCATTAACAAAAATCCTTAAATTTGGAAACGCTTTCCATACTTCTTTTTCTTCGAAGACCATCTGATTTTAATCACTGTTTAGGATACTCGGTTGATCTACTCTAATTCTACAAATATGATCCTTCAAAGGATTTATATTCTGGACATAATCGAAAATATCATTATTGGTGAGATTGTGGACACTTTCCCCCCCATTAAACTGGCCGTTCTTCAGGAGAACTATACTGCTTTTGCTGCCCCTTAGGAGATGTATTGGTTGCAGCTGATGTCATTATATATTGACCTTGCTTCTAAGCCACTGGTTGCCGCCGTTCGTAGTATTCCAATAAGGTATGTCATCAAAAATGATTTTTGTATAGGACCCATGCTTGAAGTCGACGCAATTAATGTGTTGGTCATTATGGCCGAACTTTGTAGAGCCTGAATTCTTTCTTCCAGGCCTTGCTCCGCGCTCGGGTAGCATCCAGAAGCTAAAAGATAATGAACTTATTTTGTTGCAACTCGGGCAAATGCTCAATTAGCCTAGAGAACCATTGCTTGATGCGTGCCACGGTATCAAGGGGCATCAAACCCGGTAGCTGTTTGAATCTTTAAAATTCTGAAAACTCCACCTGAGGCCAGGCTCAGAAGTGGTTCAACACTCGTATTTTATATTTACCAAACGTTAGGTCGACAGACAATTCTAATTGGACTGAAATTGTCCGGTCAGCTACTGCCTCGAAAGCCACGCGCCCAATAGGTCCTCCTAATAAACGTTCTTGCGCTTGAACATAGGATTCAACTTTTTGAACTACAACTGTGGCCTTTCCACATCAAAGAGTCCAAGCATATGCTTAAATTCTGATGACAATATTGGAATATGCCTGCCTGCTACCTCTTGGCGAGGTCGCTATTGATGAATTCATCTGTATTGGCTGAGTTGCTTATGCGGATTTCCTCAGAAGTTATTATATGTGTGTCATCCAGCCGAGATTTAATTATCCCTAACTACGCAGTCAAAGTGTTCATTTGAACAGAATAATCTTATTAAGTTTCCCAATCCGTCGGAAACCATTGTTCAACTCAAAGCAAATGCTTTATTTTTAGTGAATTATTTATAGGAGTTTTCCCGTATAAAGCGCGTCTATTTAAAAAAAAACAAAAAATTGTTATTTTATATTTATCATTTCTTTTTATTTAGATTGACGTGCAAATCTAACTATATATTTGATACAGAAGGTCAATATCATTTCCGAAATGTGTGAATTAAATCATCTATAGCAGCTGTCTAGATAATTTAGTTATTTCAGAATATTTAGAAAATGATTTGTGACTGAGAACAAAATTGCTTTGCAATCTATATTATACAATTACTCAGACAATATGTTTGACAAGATGTGAGCTAGAACCGCGTAAGCTTTCTACAACCCTTACTATTTATAGAGAAACATTATTATTCCAATCTGCCTATAATTTTCGGTTTACAATACATTTTTATGTGCGAATTTATTATACGCTAGTGAAATTTGGCTCCTTAGAGATGACGATTTTAGATACCGACAGGTAGTCGACCACTCTTATTTGGGACGTATAGCACCTTCAGCTTACCACCAAGATAGAAGCAGTTAAAATCAATTACATTTATATAGGTTAGTATGCGATCCATTCGTCTGATATGATGAGGTCCACGTGCGAATTATATTTCTTGGTTGGAAACTCTGTGCGATATTGCAATAAGGCAAGCTCAGTGTAGATTTCTAATTGAATAATATTCGTAAAATCCTTTTCTTATTTGAGCAGAATTAACTGTGAGTTTTAGTTGTATTTATAGCATGATTCACTATAAACCGCAGGGAAGTTGCATTGTCGATGTTGCCTGGTATCAAAGTATACTTGGTCATATTGTTGGTGTGAAGAAGTTTATTTTGTCTCAGTTCTGTGTGTTATCTAGGTAAGATTAGTCAATGTAACTAGATTCTCTTCCTCATAAATTATTCTCACTTTATTTTTTTAAATTTCTATCACTTTTTATTTTTATTTTCGTTACTTGGAAGGAAAATATTATTTACCAATGATTTTGCATTACTGTTCATGATGATAATGTTCTAACATTAAACTTATATTCGTGCACATTCGTTTCGTGCTTATATAATGTTAGCTTCACTACAGCAGCTATACATACTTGCATATATATTAGTTCTCCGTAACAAACAGTATTTAACTGTTATATATTGAATTGAATGATGTCATGCTTACCGCGAAATGTGATAACTGATATCGATCAAGGCCAGAGTGTATGGATTTACTGGAGTAACAGGTGTTCAGAAATTGTTGTAAATCTCAATTTCGGTGAACTTTAGCATAAATTGATATCCATCAGGTTGGTATCATGTACCGACTCGGAAACCATAGTGTTAGTACCATGTACCTTTTCGGTACAATAATGTTGGTATCGGTTACTAACACAATAGCCATAGTGTCAGTATCCTTTACAGACTCGTGTATATATATATATATATATATATATATATATATATATATATATATATATATATATATATATATATATATATATTTATAATATGAGAGCGAGAGATCGCGTTGAAGTCGCATTGTCATAGACTTTATATGATGTTAGCTTCACTATTGCAGGTTTACACATTCATCTAGGAGATTGTTACCGTCCTATTATCCCACATTCTTCACCCAAATATATAGTGGTTAAAGGGCGTAATACCGGCTCCTACAGATGAGTCGCCAGTAAGCACGAAAAGAATGTGCATGAGATAATACTTTCCGTTCATGCTGTCTTTGGTTTATCTTTCTGGTCACAACTGAACTAATTTGTAAAAACATTCTAACGTGTTGTTCTACATTTCGTATCTTATTTTCCGTTAATTTTCCAAGAAATTTTACGGATAAATTCAAAGAGTTGTAGTTAAACTACATATTGTTGGTCTAAACATCAACGACTCTGTTTAGTTTGCGTACCCCGAATTTCCAAATTGTCATGCAGTATCTCTTATGGATAAATTCCAAAGACTGTAATTAAATCACAAAATTTGGTGCAAAATGTAACGTGTCTCTTTACTTATAGCCTTTCGCACTCTGTTAAATTTCCAAGACTTATATATGGATAAATTCAAAGGGCTGCAATTTTAGAAAAGAAATGCTACCACACGATTCGCTTAGGAAAATTTCTTATGGAGATGAACAAAAGTGTTTGGAATTATAGCTCACAAAATTTTTAACATGTAAAACAACATTCCTACATGGCGCATATTCGAATAGATTATTTAATGAAATATTTACGGGACAGAAAAAAAATAAAACGAATTAGTTCGTGGCAAGTGGTGCATTCCAAAATGAATTTTAATGTAAAATTAGAGGAATTCACATAATATCACAAATTTACCTTATAGGTATAAATGAGCCTGTTACATTGCACATCCAGTATACCTTTGTTGTTCTTAGGCGTCTTCTTTGACGAATTCACGTGACAACCCGTTAAATACACGTCAATCCAAAATGTATCATGTCGCTAAACCCATAATATTTATATACTGTTTGTTGTGGTCGCCAGGAAGCACGAAGCGCATTTGCACGTTAGATTATACCGTTGCTCTGATCATATTTGAGCGAATTGGTTACTTGGTACGCAATACCTAATATTTTAAATATTATCAAAACCTCGCATGACATATGCCAAGACCCTTGGTAATGCCAATGCACGAAAGAAGGATTATTAATTTCGCAGTGGTGGAAAATGTATATTTATTACAACAAAACATGACAGTTACAGTTGTTTAGATATCATATATTGGCAAAACTGTTTTTCGTATTTCAAAACTAACTACTCCAAAAGCATTTTCGTAAAATGCTCTAAAATCGATGTCTGCACTTCTTTGAAGCTAAAGCAAATGCATAAATCCCGGAGGGCTGGCATTTTTTCACCACTCATATCTCTTTCAAATAAACTTGCTATATTCCAAGAAACCGTTCAAAAGACGCTAATGGTTTATGTCAATCATTTTTTTTCATTCGATGAATGTAAATCGAGCATCTAAGGAAAATTTTCGAATAATCCTGCCAATTTCCGTAATCTCGATCCACGCTATTATGCATCACAGAATACCACAATCTCCCCCACAATTTAACAAGTTATATTAACAAATATTCGTTTATAATTATTTTTACTTCATCTCTATGATAAAATTTAAATTATCGCCGCTTCTGTAGTAGCTTTTATGTGTATATCTTAATTAAATTATATATATATATATATATATATATATATATATATATATATAAACAAAATCACCCCTAATTATGTTTGATATATAAGGAATACGTTAAATATATCATTTCCATTGCATTCGATCGCATAAGGTTGGCATATAGATTACAAATAAATTTCACAAAATAGGCGTCTAAGGAAGATATATATTTTGAAAGCTGTCAACAGGAATAAAATTAATGTAAATAGGCTTGATATAAAGCAATTAATACGGTTGAAATTAAAAACAAATCACCAGGCAGAAACTTCCATATTAAACTAAATAATTAAAGTTATATCCATGTAAGATATAAGTTATTTCTTCATAAGATTTTTTCACTGAGACAAAGGAAATTATTAAATAATGGCAGGTAAGACTTTTGAAATTTGAATAAATTAACCGTAAATATCTCAAAATAGAGGTAAATTTTAATGAATCATACAGCACAGATGGAACTTGGAATCAATAGATAAAACAAATGGTAGCATAACGTAACATTTTAAACATTATAATTAAAAAAGTAGAAAAAATTGATAAGATTTTATTCGAGAGTACATTCAAATACTGTCATGATCGATAAATTTCTATTAAATTTATTGAAAACAATAAATATAAAATTATAAGTGAATTTAAAAATAATTGTTTGCACGGGTGGTGGTAACTATTCTTTAAATCAAGTTTGCGAGCTTGAAGTAAACACCAATCCCATTGTATTTAACCAGTCGTCGAACAACATAGCAAAACTACCGCCAGCCGCAACGCACTGACGCGTTTCGACCTTCCTTGATCATCATCAGAGTACGACGGCAAACTGACTATCGAGGATCAAACCGCATTGAATATATATGGAAATCAAATTTAGATATGCGGCTCTCACCTCTAGCAGTCTCGCATACATTGAACTTGACTGGAAATGTCGGCTGCACAATTGCTATGCAGTCACGAACATTAACTTTTTGTAGCTTTCGCCACATATACATATATAGGCAATACAATTTAACAATAATTGTTTGCGCGGGTGGTGGTAACAATTCTTTAAATCAAGTTTGCGAGCTTGAAGTAAACACCAATCCCATTGTATTTAACCAGTCGTCGAACAACATAGCAAAACTACCGCCAGCCGCAACGCACTGACGCGTTTCGACCTTCCTTGATCATCATCAGAGTACGACGGCAAACTGACTATCGAGGATCAAACCGCATTGAATATATATGGAAATCAAATTTAGATATGCGGCTCTCACCTCTAGCAGTCTCGCATACATTGAACTTGACTGGAAATGTCGGCTGCACAATTTCTATGCAGTCACGAACATTAACTGTTTGTAGCTTTCGCCACATATACATATATAGGCAATACAATTTAAAAATAATTGTTTGCGCGGGTGGTGGTAACAATTCTTTAAATCAAGTTTGCGAGCTTGAAGTAAACACCAATCCCATTGTATTTAACCAGTCGTCGAACAACATAACAAAACTACCGCCAGCCGCAACGCACTGACGCGTTTCGACCTTCCTTGATCATCATCAGAGTACGACGGCAAACTGACTATCGAGGATCAAACCGCATTGAATATATATGGAAATCAAATTTAGATATGCAGCTCTCACTCTCACGATCATCGCATGTCTACGATTTGATTTCCATATACCTATTCAATGCGGTTTGAATCCTCGAGTAGTCGTTTGCCGATAAACGTACTTCATGATGACTCGATCGAAAAGGAAGGTCAGAAACGCGTACCGCGCCTATCAATTGCGGCTGGCGGTAGTTTGTCGAAGAACGCCTTAAACTACCGCCAGCCGCAACCACTGAGCGCGTATTTCGACCTTCATTGATAATCATCAGAGTACGACAGCAAACTGACTATCGAGGACCAAACCACGTTGAATATATAGCCGATCAGAACTCAGATATGCGGCTCTCACTCTCCAGCGGTCTCGCATATCTAGAATTTGATTTCCATATATATTCAATGCGGTTTGATCCTCGATAGTCAGTTTGCCGTCGTACTCTGATGATGATCATGGAAGGTCGAAACGCGTCAGTGCGTTGCGGCTGGCGGTAGTTTTGTTATGTTGTTCGACGACTGGTTAAATACAATGGGATTGGTGTTTACTTCAAGCTCGCAAACTTGATTTAAAGAATTGTTACCACCACCCGCGCAAACAATTATTGTTAAATTGTATTGCCTATATATGTATATGTGGCGAAAGCTACAAAAAGTTAATGTTCGTGACTGCATAGAAATTGTGCAGCCGACATTTCCAGTCAAGTTCAATGTATGCGAGACTGCTAGAGGTGAGAGCCGCATATCTAAATTTGATTTCCATAAATATTCAATGCGGTTTGATCCTCGATAGTCAGTTTGCCGTCGTACTCTGATGATGATCAAGGAAGGTCGAAACGCGTCAGTGCGTTGCGGCTGGCGGTAGTTTTGTTATGTTGTTCGACGACTGGTTAAATACAATGGGATTGGTGTTTACTATAAGTTGAAATTGTTGATTGAACGTTATTTAGAATATGCTTTTTTCATATTTAAATTATATAAAAGACAAGTAATTTAAAAAAATAACCTATATTTAAAAATTACAAGGCGCTCGCTAATCGATTCTTCCTTTACAAAATCCGGATAGTGTTGTCCACTATTTCTGGCTACTGCATCAAATCCTGTAGATGGAGATTATGCATGCGATATAGAAAGTTTAAAATTCTTTTTGGATTTAATTCAAATGTTTCCAAATACAATCTTTTCAGGCGTTTCTTCAGCAAAGTGATAATTTTTTTTCAACAGTCCCAGTTGATTGTACTGTTGATTCGTGAAGAAAGACAAGCCAGATCAAATGAGAAAACATGGCCATATTTAGGTTTAGTTTCTTCTAATCTAAATATAATCATCTGCACTGTTTTTTATACATACAATTTTTAAAAATCTCGACATTGAATTTCGTAAACACTAGATGTATTCAGTGTTTCAAACACGCCAATGTGATTAAGATGCAAGTTGCCTAGTGTCGATGCTTGTTTTAAAATAGTACTTATTTTAAACTTTTCAGGATAAATATTACCTTAATTAAAAATTCAGAAACTGATACAACTATTAAGTTTCAATCAACATGCGATTTATGCATTTGTTGTGTAAAGGTAAAAAATAATGTCTTCTTATATATTCTTCCATAATAGATATATTTTATAAGTTCCCTTTTCTGCTTAAAGGATCACGAATTCTGAAGCTCCCGATTATTATAGACGTAAAACTAAAATCTTTCATCCATGCGTGGTTATTTTTGGCTGGAAAATTTATTCTTATGTCTCCTGCAAAATGAACCCTTTTACCTATCGAGTTGACATACCTGTACGTTAAGTGATCATTTCCATTTTCACTTTCGAATTTTAGATTATTTTTCTGGTTACCTAGTTAAACTAATTCATTAGCACCTGTTTTCAATATTGAATAAGTCATTTTTGAATCCAAGGCGCATTGACAGTCTCAGAATGGCTCTGTTTTAAAAAGATTGTCACCAAATTGTGTATAAATATTCATGCTACACTAACTGATAGCTGGTGTTCCATAGAAACACCTCTAGTTAGTTTTAATAATAATTTAAGAACCTAAGAAGTTTGATTGCAATCTTAAGTTAATTATATTATGACATTCGTTTATGAAGATTCCTTCAAATATTTCCAGATTAACATTAAATAACTTAGCCCGGCAATCAAATGTATATTGTAAATTTAATTATATACACAACCAAGTCACATCCGACATCGTAGTCTTTCAACGCCTTACAGTTTATAATTTCTAATTTACCTTTAAATCAAATGTGATTATGAATACGCTATTCGAAGAAAACGTGTATTTTTATTGTAATACAAAGCATTTTATGATTCGTTAGGTTGGTAAAAGGTAACTTTGATTAAAAATAACATTGGATTTCCAGCTTTATGAATTTTAATAACAAATTAAATCTCGGAGGATGTGAGAACCACTATGCACTAGGCCAGTTCCTTTTTTACTCATGACATTTTAAAATTAAAATTTAAAAAAAATTATGTTAGATTCGCCATGCTTTAAATAATTAACATCTATACTTTTATTTACAGAAAGGTTTGCAGTATTAAATTGTTCCTATTTATTTTCATTACAAACTGTTTTACGATTGCTCTATTATATTACCCTTTGGCTTTTGCTTCACATCTTTACGCTTTACTAATAATCGCTATAAGTCAAATACAAAATTCATATCTTCTTTGCTCGTCAAGTTAATGTGGCGTTTTAAGAAATATACCGCTGAGAATTCCATATTAATTTCTATCTGAAACTATTCTAACTGATAGGCAGTAAGAGCTATTGATATTAGATTAAAAATCAGTTTATTCTGGTTTCAAAAACTTTCTGTTTTTTCTACAACTTCGGTATAATGAATCGTAAATTAAATAATATTCATTCATGTCTTAGCGCTTATTCATGAAGGTAAATATACTGCGCATTATTAGTGAGATTTTATATGCAATAAAATCTTCCGTATAAGATGTGTCAAATAAATATTATACTATGTATATTTTAATTTTTAATTATAGTATGCATTAGTTATTCATAATCTACGCTAAATATCTAATGATGGCAAGCCAAAGTTCTGGTCTAACATATATTTCGACAGCAAATCACAAAAAAGTATCTTTATGCTGAGATATTTTGGTTTTACGCACAATATTATGCATAAGTTGAAAAACGAAACATACTCATGTTATGATATGAGTTGTAGGCTGGATTTGTAATATTTCAAAATATCATTCTTTAATCGGTTGCTTTCAGTTTATTAAGAAATGATTTATTAACTAATTCTATCGGAGAAGCATACTCTAAAGTCCCGAGCTTATTTAAATGATATTGAAATCAACTCAGAACGTTGGCTCCATTCCATCTTCTCAGTGTAGCAAAACAACGGAATCACTAATGCTTCCTAGCACAGTGTCTAAATTATAATTCCTTATCTGTTTTTATATTAAGTTTCTACGATTACTATTAATTAATGATGTTCCATGTTAAGCTTGCATTTGCGTGACAATACTATATCGCCCTCATACGATCATGAAATTCATGAAATTCTGCATTACATAAATTAAAGATATGCTTATCATAAATTAGTAAGACTATAGCAAGATATGCGAGCAAAATTCTTAAAACATTAAAAAAAAATAGGTATCAATATTATAAGTAAGATACGCTTACAAACCAATGTACTCAGTTGATCAAGCATAAAAATTATTTTCAAGGAGAAAACAGAACTAATTATAATGCAACTTTGGTAGAAAATATCATATAAATATAATAAAATGATAACCCAATCTGTGGAAACCCCAGAACTTATAAAACTTAAAATCAATAAATAAGGTTCCGTTGAAGCAAGGTTTAATAGTGAAGAAAATATTTCATGCAAATTGGATCGTAGATGAAAAAGCTTTATAATTTAAAGGAAAATTTTTAGAAGAAATCAGCCAATAGATGAAAGTTAAATGGGATGCAACAAATCAATATTTATTTTCCAAGACCAAGTTACCAAAAGGTAGTAGAAATAATTATTAGGTTTAATTTTTATGTAAAAAGAAAATAATTGTTATGGTAGTTACATTTTTATGAACAGAATAGACGAGCAAAATCTTTTATGTAGAAATTGAAATAAAGAATGGCTTATATGTATTTTATATCTCATCAATTCACGCATTCGTTTGGATAGATTAATTGCAAAATAAATTCGCCAACGGCGTTTAACTCAATAGGTAATTTTATTCTTACCTAATTAGTGATTACATAGTATATAATCTATATTTTGAATAGTGAATACTTTTGAACTTTTTATTATTATTTTAAGTTTAAATTTTAAATGGTATTAGTCAGCGATTTTTGCATTTCATATTGACTGTTGATTTAGATGTATTCTCATGAATTGCTTAAGTGTAAAACATTTTAGAGAAATGCCGTTAAAGCATGTGATAGAAGTCTCTTTCCTACCATGACCGTAATCTTCCGGGCATTTAATCCGAAAAGGCACTTGATAATGAGTATCGAATTTATCATTAAATACATGGATTGGATATTAGCTTCTTTGTTAAAATATATCAGGAAATAAGTTTGTTTCCCCACACAATCTATTGTAAGTAAACCAAAAATGTCAAGTTAGTAATAAGAGTAAATCATTAAGCTGTTTATTTTATTATAACTGAACTTCAGATTCGCCTACCAAAGCCAGTTTACTGAAGTAATATTTAGTCTGGAAGTGAACATGTTGAAATTACTGTTTGTAAACCTACTTTTCGAAGCTGTGCTACTAAGCACACGAATTGATTTTCTCGCGCACATCGAAAACATGTAACATGTCTCCAACACAGTGACCAACATCAGAATTCCGATATTAGCTGATCATATTAGTTATCACTTAGAGTGGAGTTAAAAGATTTGCTGGTGATGGAAGTCTTAATGCTCCATAGAGAAGTAGTTTGTTAGAATAGACATTTAGACCACCAAGCACAAATAAAACTCAAGATCTGATTCATTCTTACACACTAAGAAAAGGCGATCTTGTATACATTGAAAACCGAAAAATGTTACTTCCATATTAAAATTAGACCAATTAAAATCTGCCGCTTTTATACAAAAAAATCTGTGCGTTTGATTTGTCTGTAAGGTTTTCAATACCCACTTATGATAGCATATAATGCTATCCGAAGCAATGTAGAATAAATTGTACTTTTTTTGATTGGTAACCAAATTTTTTTCTGTTCATATATTCTCGTCAAGATTTTGTTTGATTAGGTGACATGTAAAATTTTCTTCAGAAAGAAAACCTTAAAATTTTTCAGCGCAGAGATGTCAATATTGGTAGAGCATTGTTAGATTTGCGGAGAATGTATACGAAAGCGATGTGGTAAAAGCATTAATTTACAAGGCGGGTTAAACATGTAAGAATGTTCATTGTCGAAACGTCCACGACCGTCAATAAAGCGTCAAGATAGTTCTTAATATGAATGCATGTTTGCTTCTATTTGAGCTAGAAAGGTTCATATGATTGTGGCCATGTTAATGGAATGCGCCAGGAAGGTTCGAATCTATGTGTTGGAATGTAAGCTACCGTAGCTACTAAGGATGATAATGATGATGCTAATAGGGGTGATGATAATGAGGGCGCGAATACAGATGATGATGAAGTTAATATTCATAATGATGCTGTTGGATAGAATAATGATGTTAATGTTGAGAATAATGATAATGACGCCAAAAAATTATGATGATTATTATTACGATATTGATTAGGATTATGAGGATGATGAATAGGTTTATGTTGATGATGATAATGAAATTCGTGATGAAAATTATGACGAGATTGGTAGCAATAATGATGATGATGATGATGATGATGATGTTTTCTTTTCGTTTTAAAGTTACAATATCAAATCTGCAAGCTAGTGTTGAATCAGGTACAAAAGTTAAAATATCATGGACGGTAAATGAAAAACCGCAGGATCTTACATACAGCCTAACTGCTGCTTACGCATCAAGGAAGGATGATTACTCAATAACAAGCAGCACGGAGGTGGAGAAAATTGTGGACCTACCCACTGCTCCAGAATGCGAAACAGTCGCTTTTATACTTATAGCACTGACGGGCGGAACAGAAGTCAGTCGAGCCTCT